>JAYESA010000005.1:178283311-178390811 GCA_036927795.1 Iris macrosiphon | reverse complement strand
TTCGAATAGACAAGGATGTCATCTATGAAGACAACCATGAACTGGTCCAAATACTGATGGAAGACTCGATTCATCAAGTCCATAAAGACAGCTGGAGCATTGGTCAATCCGAATGGCATGACCATTAACTCGTAGTGTCCATATCTCATCCTGAATACGGCCTTCGAAATGTCCTGCATTCGCACCTTCACCTGGTGGTATCCGATCTCAAATCTATCTTCGAGAACACCTTGGCTCCACTAAGATGATCAAATAAGTCATCAATGCATAGAAAAGGGTACTTATTCTTCACAGTCACAACATTCAAGGCTCTGTAGTCAATGCACATGCGTACTGACCCATCCTTCTAGGGTACAAACAACACTGGAGGTCCCCAAGATGATGCACTCGGTTGAATAAAGCCTTTCTTCTCTAACTCCTTCAACTGCATCTTCAGCTCATCCATCTTCTTCTTCTTCACCAATCTATAAACATGCGATGCTATGGGTGCTTCTCCTGGGGTCAACTCAATTGAGAATTCCATATCTCTATCCGGAAGTAGACCTGATAATTTTTCTGAAAAGACATCTTGAAACTCTAAAATGATACGGTGCCATCTGAGCACCATCATGCATCTCCGTGGTAGTCGAAGAAAGCATGGTACTTACTTAGCCAGTCCATCCCAAGGACAACATCAAAGTTTGGCATGGGAAAGACTAGGAGTCGAGCCTTCATTTCCTTGCCGCAAATCACTATAGAACAAGATCTACAAACACGGCTAACAAGTACAACTTCTCCCCCGGTGGGAATTCTAACACAATTTGACAAGGGTGTAGTAGAAATGTTATGTTTGGCAACAAAACTAGAAGATATGAAAGAGTGTGTGGCTCTTGTATCAAATAATATCACTGTAGAAAAAGTAGAAACAAGGGTAATACCTGCTATAACATCAATATCCTGTTGTGTGTCATCCATATCCATTAAAAAAGCTTGTCCAGTCCTCTGAGGAGGTTCTTGTGGCCTGGCCCTTGCAAACTGGTCCTCTCCTGAGTAGGTAGCGGTTGTCCTCACTGAAATCCTCTACCTATTGGAGGTCGAGGTGCTCCCGCTCTTGGTGCTCCTGGCCTCGTCATCTGCTGAGTCGGTCGCTGGGCTGAAAGTACTGGCCTCTGCGTCGGCTGAGGAAGCACCAAGGCCTACTGCACTAGACAGTCTCTGGCCATATACTACTCAGAACCATATCTCATACACTGCCCTAAGCGAAGCCGACAATCTCTCATAATGTGTCCATGCTTTCCACAATAATTACAGATAGGATTCTCCTTAGTCTGGTATGGTCCTGCTCTCTACTGTTATTGGGGTTGCTGATGTGCCAAAGGACGTCTGATGGGTTCGCCCTGAGGTACTCTAACTGGTGCTGCTGGTACATGGCATCTCTACGTCTGTTGTGTCTCCTTCAAAAGGAGCTCTTGACTTCTTGCTTCCTCCAGAACTGTCGCATAGGATAACCTTGACTGTGCACTAGTGAAGCGCCTAATGTCTGAGGATAGTCCACGGTGGAATCTCTTGGCTCTCTCTAGTTTTGTGGGAATCAACATCTCTCCGAAATGACTCAGTCGGCTAAACTCTGTGTCATACTCGTCCACCGTCATATTTCCTTGCTTGAGGTGGAGGAATTGCTCGTAGAGGATATTACGAACATGGGAAGGGAAGAACCTCTCGTTGAAGAGTTCGCTGAACTCCTCCCACGTTTGGTCGGTGCCATATTGTCTCTGCTCGACCTTCCACTAGTGGTGAGCTTTGTCCTCAAGCAAAAGGTATACTACCGTCATCCATAAGTCCTCTGGTAACTGCGATGCCTTCAGTAACTTCTTGGTGCTAATGAGCCACTCGGAGACCTCCAGCGGTATCTCCGTACCTCTGAAGTGCTTTGGGTTCATCTGAGTAAAACCTTTAATATTGCCCTCATAGGTCGTGGTGATGAGGCTGGTGTTGGTACAGGGGCTGGTGGTGGGGGAGGTGGCCTGTTTATTGCAACTATAAGAGCTTGTCTCATTCGCTCATTCTGCTTCCACTGAGCCTACAATATGGACTAAACAAGCTAGGTCAAGGTAACATTCCCGTTAGACTGCAAAAATTGTAGAGGTGGTACGAAGGGTATCTACGAGGCAAATTAAGGTAAAAATTGGGGTGGCGATGGTGGCATACTCCCACCTTAGGGATTTGCAGTTTGCTGCGGCTGGAGCCCCACCGGAGGTACTGGAGTTTGAGGGTCTGTCTGGACTGATATGGGTATCTGGCCTACCAGCGGTGATTGTCCTAGCTGAAGTGGTGTAGTCGGGGACATCATCGAGGAAGGCGGAACTCTAGATTCCTCCTGAGTTGCTAAGTCGCCTGCTGTGATGACGAGGGAAGCAACACGTCCATTAGAAAGATTCATCTTACTGGACATGAAGATAAGAACAATGTTAAAACAAGTTCAAGGTACATGCAATTTAAGTAGTCAATGGGAGTACAAAATTAGAATTCAAAGGAGATGATTAAATAAGTGAATGCCATCCTATACTCTAATCCAATTTACAGGCTTGTTCGGTACAATAACATAACTTAGACAATATACTCTCGACCTGCATGGGCAATCACAAAAATATGTCATGTCCCAGTCCCAAAATACGTAGGACTAGGAATATATAGCATGCCAGCCGTATGTATATGACACTCTAATATATTAGAAAATTATAACACACATGTAAGCTGTATATGAATAAATAAATTCACAAGTGGTATATATATTGTCAAAACAATTCACAGACATCTATATCTCATCCCCAGACACAAGTAAAGAAGTACCAAAATAAATAACTGAAAGCCTCAAGTACAAAGTATTAAAGAATAATAGTCGAGTGTAGACAAATTCACTACCAAACAACTATATCAACTAAAATGATAGAGGAGGACGAAACTCTAATATAAAATAAAATGTCAAATAAAGAGGATAACAACTAAAAGATCCATCAGCTGTGAAGTAATCATGGGTACTCAGAGGGTAAGACCTCCTCAGTAGTAAATGAAGCGTCTGGCCCAGGTCCATACTCCTGTGGATAATCCTGATCATCTATACCTAGAAAGGGACCAGATCCTCAGAGGCACGTAACAAGATACATTAAAATATGCCATAATATACTGAAAGTAAACATCCAACTTGGTCGCCTTCCCAGTCTATGTGATATGCAATTTAAGAGCAACTTTTCTGCGTATGGACTATCTAGCTAAATAATGGGATTGGCATAATTTCCCCTGGAAATCAGTAGCCTAAAGCATAACTTCTTTCGATCGTCAGAGGCCGCCTGTACATAATATAAGGGTTATCTCACCGTGCATCTCCGGCAGAGCGTACGGGTTACAGAAAGAGAAAGTGTAAAGGAGTCACATACGCTTAGTCATTGTTCTCCCTACCCAATGCTACTAACGTGTTACATCCATAGCACACAACACCTCTAGTAACTGCTAAGTCCGTTAAATCATGATATTTCTATTAGCAGTTATTCCTTATCCGTCGTACGACCTACACATAAAGGTGTCTAGCCTATTACATAAGTTCGTGTCCTACATGAGAATCACACTTATGTAACAAATGTGTCATGGCCAAATAAAATATAATGATGCCTCAAAATTATGGGATGGTCTCGTAAAACTAGGTCAACATGCATAATATAATCAAAAGACAAAAGCCGACGCAACCATCGTTTGCACCCAAATCTTTCCTGGACGCACAGTTTAATATAGAAAAATAATAAAAATAAACAACAGAAAATAAATATGCAGCAAGGAATGTAACTAAACAGTACTGTGCCAAGGTATACTTGATTGACAAGTAATCAATGTAGTATCGACGTCCAGGCGATAAGAGCAGAGAGCCGGACGGTAGGGACTTTGAATGAACATCCCCAGATGCTGAAATAAAAATCACCAACATCTCCAGAATCAAAAAAGATAGTCAAAAAATATTACCCTTTCATCCATTTTGGACACAGACAAAAAAGTAATTTTGTATCAAAGCGGTGTCCATATGTTGCCACTTTGAACCAAAATGCGTGCCAGGAGTAAAGGTCTCAAAATGAGACAAATTATTGGATAAATAAATCCTAGTCGATGGTGCGAACTCAACTATATGTCCATTTTTGTATTCCGCTGAGCCGATCACAAAATTGCTGTTCAAGTCAAACCGTGTGGCCCGCGAAACGGTAATTCGGTCAACTATCTCGGAATCACGTCCCAAACTTTTTGCTTCTCGACTTTCTTTTGTGCCAAAGAACGATGAATAGTTAACTGACTCCTGGTCGATATGAGGAAGATAACTATTCTTCTGGTAAAGGAAATGACTAGGACCTCGGCATCTGTTTGTCCGCGGTAAAGGCTTAACAACGCCTAAACCATAAGTGGGAGTATGTCCTCTCGAGCAACCGACGGTTCTTCGATTCTTGCATTTCCACTTCTTCCATATCCCAACATTTAAAGGGTGATAAGTTTTCTTCCGTCCCAGTGGAGGCCTCCGTCAGGGCTTAACAACCCAGTCTTCCTGGTTTTGTCACAATTAAATCACAGTTGGGATGAATTACCACTCCCTTTTTTCTTTCTTGAAACAGTTATTGATTAGGAGGTTGGGTTGTTATCACAACGATGGATTATAACATGGCCGTAAAACTATGGTCACAGGAACAACGTGATACCACAGACCTAATGGCGCAAGTTATCGCGTTCCGACGAGCGATCACAAACTTCTAGGATATTTTTCAAAACATCGATACGGGAGACTTTTTACGGATACATGTTGATTCTGGCGTTCACACATGTCCAAATCAACTTTTGCGAAAGCCCACAAGTCAGAAACTATACACGCCTTTCGGTCCAATTGGTACGCGATAAGGTGGTCCGGTTTATCGGGACGCACTCCGTATCGCAAGTTTTAAGTTTAGAAAATATGGTTTTTGGTCAAGTTTAAACATGTTTAATTCAGCAAATAAAGCAATTAAATAAAAACTAAAAGAACATAATTATTCCTGTATGTGTTGTTTAGAAATTCGTTCAAAAATATTTTAAAAATAATACTTGGTTTGGAAGGAAACGGACAGTAAACATGGGTACTTGGACTGTTTCTGTCGTATCAAAAAATATAATTTTTTCTGAGTTTTGGACTCAATTTTTCTATCAGATAACAAAACTAATGGATGTAAGTTACATAATCTTAAACACAGTTAAGTACCATAGGATCAAGAAAATAGAGTTTTCATTGAGTGTACAAGAAGATATCGACGTAGGAAGATGGGTACCTGAAATTGCTGCTATCGGGTGTGACCGCAGGTCAGGTTGGCTCGGCGGCAGTTCTCGACGATTGCAGGCGATCGACGACGGCTCAAGGTGGTCGAGGGGCAACGACAGGGGCTGGGGTAGGGTTATGGTTTTATTCTAGAGAAATAAGCTAGGGTTAGGGTTTACGTTTGATGATATATATATAGAGAAGGAGAGGGGGGTCGCGAGTGTTGGGTCTGCTCTCGGGCCACGAGGATGGGGGGGTTGGTTTAGGATTAGTATTCTATTTTGGATTTTTAGTTAAATGGTTAATTAAAGTTATTAGGTTATTTATATATTATTAGCTAATATTGTCTAAAAAAATCATAAAAATTCCTAAAAACTCTAGAAAATGTATCTTTGGGTCCCCCTAAGTCTATACTGTTTTTATTAATATTTATTAATTATTTTTTATATAAATAAATTTTTTTGAGGGGTTTTACAGTGCATTGACGAGGTTGATGTGAATATTAGGTCGGGATGATCATTGATAGTCGAATCAAAAGCTTGAAGGATAACAAACACTGAGGCAAGTATCAGTGTTGACAACACCAGTGCCGGGAACACAATGGCCGGAACCCCTTGTACTGGTATGCCAATTTTTTTGATTCTACTTGTCGATCGATGGCTGAAAGGTCCAGATGGTTACTCAACATGGCACAAGAAGGCTGAGAAGACACTTTAGGGAATACGGTTGTCGAAATATCTGATTGACAATACCCTAGCGGTGATTGACCCCATATACGAGCAGTGGAAGAAAGATGACAGTTGACTGTTTACACAATTGATGAATTCAATAGAACCATATTTTGAGGACATGGTTTAGAACACATATTCGGTGAAGGAGTTATGGGAGGTCCTAACAACTTCGTTTGATGGAAAACACGATTTGTCTTATATCTATGACTCGGTTGTTGGCGTCTACCAAGCGAATCAGGGAGACAAGTCACATAAGGATCACTTTCGTACCTTTAAGGCATTCACTGATGAGGTGGATCATATGTTACCCTTAACAACGGATATCAACGAGGCAAGGACTCAATGTTACCAGTTGTATGTCATGGCGTATCTTGCCTCCCTTCGATATGATATAGACTATGCATGACCTCAGATTATTGCTCAGGCCGAGGTTCCATCTCTGTTGGAAGCCCACTTTGGTGTCCTGTGGACAACAAAAGTAGTCAGCAATGATACGAGTGATGCACCTGCTAATCGATCTGCCTTAGGTGCTGCTCGTGGTAGATTCCATGGGGGGCGTCATCGTATACGAGGTGGCCGACTTGCTGGCCATAATGGTGGAAGAGGTAATAGTGGGCATGATGGAGGATGACTGCGAACATAATTTAACTATGGGACATTTGGCCATTTTTAGTGGCAGTGCCCTAAAGCGTCCATTGCCAATATTGCATCGAATGCTCATGATGATGAAGGGCGATTCATGTAGATGCTTGTAGAGACATATACAAAATTTACTGACTTCCAAGCGCAACATCGTAGTGAAGCATCTACATTTAGATCTATAGAAGGATATTCAGCAACATGAGTAGTCAGATCAAAGCAGTGGATGATTGACTTAGGTGCGACTAATCATATGACATACAATACAGGTTTGTTGTGTGATTATGTAGCGGTGGGTCGTTTGACTGATATTACTGTTGCAAATGGTAGTTCACTGAAAGTTTGTGGCAAAGGAAGTACCCGTCTTTCTATCGGTCTGCCACTCGCTTCAGTATTATATACACTGGAAAGTCCATTCAGTTTATTATCAATTAGTTGGCTTACTCGTGACTTGCAATGCTCGGTAACATTTTTTTCCTGATGGTTGGATTTTTCAGGGCCTGAAAACTGAAATGACGATCGGTTGGGGACATGTGGTTGGAAGCTTATACATGTTTGACATAATTTGTTCTATTTTCTATGCCAACGTGTCACTCAATCCATTTGAGTTGCACTGTCGGTTATGTCACCCATCTATACAAGCCCTTCAAAAAATATGTTCATCTTTTGATTATCGAGTTCCTTTTTATTGTAAGTTGTCTAGTTTGGCTAAACATTATCAGGTACCCTATCTGGTAAGTCTGAATAAAGCAGCCTCAACTTCTTTCGAGTTAGTACACTCTGAGGGTCCATGTCCTATTGAATCTGTGATAGATTTCAAGTGTTTTGTTTCCTTTGTTGATGACTTCTCATGTCTCACCTTTGTCTACTTAATGAAAAGTCGCTCTGAATTATTTGATATTTGGTGAAATTTTTACCCGAAAATCAAAACCTAATTTGGCGTTCCCATTAAGTATTTTAGGAGTGACAATGGTCATGGGTATTTGTCTCATGATTTCAATTCATCTTGCTAGACATGGCATTATCCATCAAATGTCCTATCCTTACACACCATAACAGAATGGTGTAGGCGAACGCAAGAATCTCCACCTTTTGAAAATAATGCGTGCTCTTAATTTTCATACATATACCCCCAGGAAATTTTAGTCGGATGCGGTTCTTACATCTTGCTATCTGATCAATCGTACGCCATCTTCTATTTTCAATGACAATACTCTCTTTTCTTGGTTATATCATAATCGTGTACCATTTCCTTAACCTATCAAAATTTTTGCTGCTTGTGTTACGTTTAGGATACTCGTCGCAATCAAGTATATATTTTCTTGGGTATACAAAAGATTAGAAAGGGTATCGTTATTTTTTTTCACCCTTGAATAGGTATTTTATGTCTCGAGATGTTACCTTTAATGAAACATACTTTTTCCACTCCCTCCAACTATCGATTATGTTCCAAAAGTTTACCCAGATGAGAACTTTCTCTTGTATCCCGTTTGATCCAGCAACCCCCGTAAGGGTGCCCTCCCCTACTGATCCAGTCTTGTCATCCAGTGGTCTATAAATATTAACTCAGTCAGAACCGGCAGTGACATTCTCGCCATCCCATGGTATGGACTCACCATCTCCGTTATAAAAGGCATCTCTTATCATACCCACATATGTAGAGTCAGTATCGTCATCAGGTTCCTCCTCCAGCTCTATTTTTTCACCACCAGAAGATATACCGGCTCATCCCCGCCTTGCATGTTATGACCATCCTTTGTATGTTGATCGCGAGTCACACTTAGTCCTTGGTGGCTACTATCGATAGGATTCAGATTTCCAATTCTGTAGAGGAGGAACTATTTGCGATAGATAAAGGTTTATACGAAACTTTTGTATTACAAACTATTGAAAGAAAGAAAAGTACAAATAATCTTAAACAAGAATATAAATATAATTGATTCTGGAGAGTATAGGTGTAGAGATCTGATCTGTAGACGATCACTTTACTCCTTGGACTACGCGACGATAAAAAAATGCAAGGATGCTGTGAATAACTTGAAGAGTTGGACAATAAGAAATCTTTGGCAACAACGTCACGACAAGCTTCTATTTCTCTCCATCTGTTCTTGAACTTTAAAGACTTAAAATTCCAGCCTCTGTAACGTACACAATGATCTAATATTTATAGGATTTCAGAGCAGTTATGACAGTGTGCGCATACTTTGGGACAATCTGTACTGTGTGCACACTTTTGAGGGGATGATATCTCATGAACTAGTAAGTGGATGCACAACTTACTGCCTGCTTGACACATGGCTTCCTATACGAGTAAAGCATAGGTCATAGAACAGTTATTTGTACACATTTTATGAGATACATGGCATATAAGACACATAATTATAATTTCTCTTTGTTAGTTAGGATCATATGCATACTTTAGAAGTGGTCTGGAGACTGGCACACTTTTAAAGAAGTAGCCATGATGGCACTCTTTTCAAGAAGTAGACATGTTGGCGCACTTTTAAAGAAGTAGCCATGATGATGCACTTTTGAAAAAATTGGCCGTGATGGCATACTTTTGAAGAAGTAACCATGATGGCGCACTTTTGAAGTAGTAATCATGATGGCGCACTTTTAAAAGTTGGCCGTGATGGCGCACTTTTGAAGAAGTTGGCCGTACTAGTTGCTAAACGACAACTTGGGTCTGCGTGTCGTAGCTCAGCTGTAATGATGGTTTCTTACATCCTCGACTGTTGTTCAGCTATCAAATTCATCGCATTTAATGCTTAGGGGAGAAAGCAGACACGAGTTTTGTGCGCCTATCTTTGTTGATGAAAATAGGTTGAAAGTGCACCATCCTTTAAAATAGAAAAAAGTGCGCCATTCTTTCTATGTTTAGTTTATTTATAAAAAACTGTGCCATCTTCAAAATAAGCACTTTTTATGCTTCTACAAGACCCTATTCAATATTTTTGAATTCGTCCAGAAGAATTTGAAATACTTTGAATTAGAAGCATAAAAGTTGTTGAGATATTTGTGCGCGTACTTTTGGCAGAATCCCAACAATGATGTTTACGTGGCTAATCAGCATGATTAATATGCGGGATTCGAAGAGTCAGCCATCGAAGAGTCCCCCCCCAAATCTATATATACATGGGATGAGGAGAGAGAGAACTTTCATACTTCTCTCAATCTCTTTGTCTTCTTCTTTCTCGAGAAACAACAATGGCCCCCAAGCAGACTCAGGCGATCAAGAAAGGCAACAAGGGGAAGGGATTGGCCTCCTCTTCTCAAGCAATAATGGTAAGGCCGTCGGCGAGGTCGATGGTGGCTCATCCCGTTAGAGAGCGGCTCAACATGCCGCCGTTGAGAGTAGCATTGGGGGCTGTAGCACACCCTCCACTGATAGGCACGACGACTAATTTTTTTTCTTCCTTATCTTCTTTCTTTCTTTTTACATATACAATGTAAGCTCCAATAATGGCAAAAAATAAAAAAAAAGAAAGAAGAAGAAAAACAAAAAATATGGAACACAGAGACACGCGTACATGCGCACTTTTCCCTCGTTCAGAGTGGAATCATTTATTATGACAAACTTTCCCTCATTCAGAGAGAAAACTGTCACTATGGCGCACTTTCCTTTATTCCGAGAGAAAACAGTCATTATGGCGCACTTTTTCTCGTTCAGAGAGGAAACAGTCACTATGACGCACTTTTCCCAATATTGGCGAGTCGGCGCACTTTTCGTCTGTTTTGATAGATTGACGCATTCTTCGTCTGTTTTGGCAGATTGACGTATAAAATGTGTTGATCTCCCGAAGTATTCATAAAATGCGCATAGTTCCCAAAAATTTAGGAACAATGCGCCTCCTTTAGAATCTTCCAAGACTCATAATAGGGTTATTTTTACGTACTCCTCTCCATGATATTTATTGACTCCTTGTTTGTGGATTTTTTTAGTTGACTTGGGTATGGATCCTTTGGCTAAACTGATGTATCCACTATTAGACTTTTGCATACCAATTATCTAGAGGACTTATCGTACACCGAATTTTCTCAATCTGATAAGAAGATGTCTAGCACACGCCAATTATTGATAGCCGGGCAAGAAGAACAAATGTTGACGTCTTTGATAAGCGACGAACCTCTCACTTCCTTTGCGAATGAGACATATTCTAATCTGTCTTTCTTGTTTGGTGACGCCATTCATTAATCATCTCAGCCCAAGAAAGAAGAAGAAGTGGTTATTCAATTCTCATGGTAGGGTCATGTATCTCCCATAGATGTCAAGAAGTTTTTCGCTGTTTGCCTTCTCCTATGCTACTTATCCACGAAAGATGGAGTGGGGTTTAACTCCCCTACTAATGGAGCTAAGCCGGGGAAAATTATCTACAAACAAGGTCTTTTCTTCAGTTCCAACGATGGATATTCAATTCAAATGCGAGGATTTCATCCCGGGAACGTACCAAACGAAGATTCTTCTTTGATTCAACCTATTCAGTCTCCTTTGTTCGCCAACACTTACACTGATGCTGGAGGCGTTTATCCTCAGAAGAACGTCTGACTTCCAGGATGGTTGACCAATAAAAATATCTATTGGCGTCGAGCAACGACATAGATATTGGATCAATATATCGAGAATCTTGTATCTTCGGGTTTATATAATGCCTTATTAGCGACTTGTTACGACGTTGCGCCTAACACAATATATTTTTGGCTTTGTTAGAGTGAAATAACCCTAGCACCAGAATAGTCTTCACTCTACGTGGTGAATTTTGGTTCGCCTTACATGAGATAAAATACATATATGCACTACCAACAAGGAAAATTCCTTATGAGGAGTATGTGCCTACCAACGCAGAACTGGCAGATTTAGCAAAGACTGAGCCACGTCTAGTTGAAGTGTATCAAGAACTGATGTGCCACTACCTGGCTTGTAACCATTACTATAATACTAATTTTGGTACTGTCTATATCAGGAGTGGTTTTAATACCTCTTCAACGATAGAAGGGAGAAGGAATGTACAGTGATTCGATCGCTTCGTCCTTTGAGTTCTACCAGAGTTGAAGAACTCATGGCAAATCATGATGTTGAAGATAAGTCCTTTGCGGATCATGTAGGAAGATTTGTAGCAGGCACACAAGCTATTAGCTATCTCAGACACATTCGTACAGAGATCTCGTATGAAGCTTTATTGGTCGGATATTTCTCTTTATGCCTCCGAAGATGGGTAGTCCCTAGAGGTTCATGTTCAGCAGATCATCTCCACATTATTGTTTTATTCCCTGTAGTCCATCTGGTTTTCAAGCATCGACTGATGCGATTACCAGCTTCGATGTACCATATAAATGCTAGTTTGTGGGAACTTGTTCATAATTGGTGGTAGATCCTTGACGAGAGAAATTTCCTCGAACAGAGCTTCCATTTATATATATGATGGGTTGGTTAATTTTACACAACCAGAGTTTGATAGCTCCCAGCTTGACTCAGGCTGACGGGACAAAACACTTGTTCCTTTATAGATATAGGCTTTCTAAATAGACCTATAACACACATTTTCAGACCAGACGTGCTTTAAACATGGGGAACAACTGGAGCCTTTACTGTGCCGTTCCTGCCGTAGCAACTGAGCACCAAGGTTCGAGTTTTACTGACGAGGGGACCACCTTATCCAAGTTTCCATCAGGGGTCTTTTCATAGCTGATGTTTATCCGTCCATCTCACTTTGTGTATAGAAATGACAATAGTTGCACCTTCGAATAGTATCTACTTAGCCGCTTTGCAACATAATTTGGCGATGATCAACTGCATGTTGGAAATGCTACTCCTTGCTTAGCAAATTATGGAGGTTTAATCGATGGCGCTCGGGGATGGAGATATTTTATCATGGGTTGTACATAAGCTACTTTTACTCTTCCTTCACCAAAACATCCTTTAGACATATTACATTCTTTTACCCAGTTTTATTATTCCATCAAACAGTTTTATAGGAATTTTGATATGCGGACTAGTTTCCGAATCTAGGTGGAAGGAGCCCTTCCGGAGCCAATAAGACCTTCTTTAATCGAGGAGGAGGATGATGCACCTCTAGATTAGATATTGGAAGCCTAGCTATACCCACCCCTGCCATAGTGGTTCAAAAATCTCAAAAGCATAAGATTGCGTCCCCTACTGAGGGCCAGCCTGCCAAGAAGTGGGATGTTATTTTGAAGCCTAGGAAGTCAAAATCGAATACTTATGTTCCCTCAAGAAGGAATTTGATTTATGAGTTGATTAGTTCATCGGAGAGGCCTAGACAGTCTGTCGCCTCCCTACCGGTGCAGAGAATTAGCACTTCCATCCTTCCTCCTGCTATTACTACAGGAATAAGTATTGCTTCTTCTGTTAAAATAATTGGTTTTGCGTATCCTATCTGCGATGTTGCGGCTCAACTTATCCTACCGATTGTATTCATACCTCCCGTGCCAATGGATCCAAAGAATTAGGTTGCTTCGTTAGTGGATCCAAAGGGTCAACCTTCTCTGGGAAGTTCTGATCTCAGGGTCAGTGTTAACGAAGAAGACATTGATGTAGAAATAATTTTCCCTTCTTGGGTTGAAGGTGGTGGGTAAATCGAGTCTCAAGCTGACATTGTCGTAACAGCCCCCGAAGATATGCCTGAACATTATATTTAGGCTCAATCTCAATCTGCTATAGTTACAACTGGTCTTGAAGATGCTACAGAGAAGATTGATACTGAAACTTTAATTTCAGAAGCGAGCATGACTCTGAGCGATTAGGATAATTTGCTCCTCGTGCCGATTCGTCTGAGGTGGAGGTTTTATTGCCAGACTTGAGGAATTATTTAGAGGAGAAGACTCATGAAGATGAATATGTACCAACCAGTACTGGTACGTGTCTCTCTATTCTTTTTATACCACAAGTTCTTTTATCGCATGGTTCGTTGTCATGAATTTATGTAATGACAACTCAGGCTAGCAAATGTCAAGGTGTCACTTCTTTTCTTAACTCGGCGTGCATATATCTTAATTATAATATTTTATTTATTGATCATATCATCTTTAATATTTCTTGTAGGTGATGAAGTTGTGGTAGAAGTTACTCTGGAGAGGACCGAGGAGATAGTTGTTTCGCAGGCTGAAACAACTTCTGTTACTGACATCACTGTTCTGGCTGCGGATATCGTATCAATACCACCAGTAGCTTCAACTGCCCTTGTGGTAGAGATGACTAGTGCTGCCGAAATGGCTGCTACTGCTAGCCCGAGAGAACAAGCAGCGGGTTCTTCCTCTTCTATCCCTAGTGTCGAGGCTACAACTCTCACGACAACTGTCTTGGCATATCATGGTTGGAGATTAGCTGAAATTGTCGTGACTCCAAGTTCAAACACTCGCTTTAATGCTTTAGTAAGCTTATACATCTTCTTTCTACACAATATTAAAGCAGTTGATAAATCTGGTGCTTGAGAAAGGTTTATCTTTTAATGATGTGAAAGATACTAGCTCGCCTATGATTTGTGGTGCCCCGTTCCCCCTTTTCGGGGAGCACTGCTAAGAAATACTTTCGGTATCGTTCGATCGAGATAGATTGAATCAAGATCTTTTTCTCGTTATGAATTTGCTTCTTCGGAATCAATTTCATATTCAGTGGACTGTGCCCCAAGGATGGACTTAGCGGCAGAGTCAAGAGAGAGCTCTCCGGTGCAAGTTTTCTTGCTTAGTTTTCGCTGTCGCCTTATTGATTTTGTGCTTTTGAGTCGGTTTTTGGATGTGCATTTTCTTGAACAGTTTTGATAGATTTTTTTTCTTTTGTTTGTTGAACTGAATTTTATTCCAAGCTTGGAAAGAGTAGCAGAGGTATTGATCATCTGTTTGTGGCAATGCAGGTGATCTTGCAGTAGACATCGTACGAGTGGAGTCTTGAATAACCTCTTTCCTTTCCTCTCCCCACCAACTTGTGAGTGGATATAATTCGATTTAGTTGACCCTTCTTCCAAGTCTTCACATCTAAAATTTTGCCTTCTTGATTGTTCCAATCAAATAATACCATAATAACTAAAATATCTCAAGATAGAAAGGAATAGACTTGGATTACTTGTGCTTGTCAACCAACTTGTGAAAAATTACCATGTTGCATGCTAGTTCGCTTAGAATATTCTTTTATCATGTTTTAATTCTAGTTAGAACGTATACTTCTTCTATTGTTGTGCTATATATAGAACACACCTTGCTATGCAATAAACTGATCAGGGAGACTATGCAAAACAGATTATGCCATGTTACTTATCTCGTGCTCGTGTTGCCATGAACTACATTATTTGATAACTTAGTATAGACACCATTTGATCACGGACAACTTGTGAACAAGGTCTTAGTTCCTGTGGACAGCCTCTGGGGCACTAGCACCGATCCGATCCGGACGAAACTTCGTGATAGTCTCATGTGCTGGACAAGATGGTTTATAGCGCCTCATGAATCTTCGTTGCATACTGTCACGACCCGCACCCGATGTAGGGGTACGAGAGCGTGGGTACGTCCAGCCTACGCCGCAGCATCGGCGATAGAATGCTGTCTAGGTCAAATGTTATCTAATCAATCTCACACTAGTATCCAACTCCATAAGGAGACACGGATAACAAAAATAAATAAACAACATACTCAATCACAACTACAGCACGATAAGAAATCGAAGAAAAGAAATGAAGATACAACACAAGTCTAAACTGTAAATAATCTAACTCAACATAATCCAAGTCTCAGCTACTCACCCTGTGGTCCACCAGTGTCTGATACCAGTCCTCTAGGCATAGTCTGGAAAATATTTTCCAGTCAGGAAGGAGCAAAGTACATCTCTAAATAGCAGTTCTATATTAATGATATAAGCTATGTAGCAGTTCTAGATAGAAATATACGAGATGCATGTATAGGTACGGGAAATGTACAATAAAAGAAATACTGGAAATACTGTAAGTAAATGCAGGAAAAGAAATAATATGCCAATGAGCAAGAAACCTATGACTAAGTGTGTGAGTACTAGCTTAAACATGTGATCGGCTTGGGAACTTGATCAGGCTGGTTACATGTGATTAGCTATGATTCATGTAAGGTCAGGCTAACCATTGGTTAGCTATGATGCATGTAGAGGTCAGGCTAATCTCACGTAACAGCTATGAAGCATATAAATGGTCAGGCCGCACCCGACGTGAGATGTGGGGTGAGCTATGATGCATGTAGAGTTGGGTATGATCACATATCTATACTAAAATACTCCCCACCCCCGACTGGTATAGTAGATCCAATTATGGTACGCTATGGCACGGGATTCCCTAGAGAGGTAGCAAATCTCCCCGGGACTCAGTGTCTGTACATGCACAAGATAACAAGGAAACAAGTCTTGTACAAGCTACACCATGAATAAGGAATAATATCTCATGACGAGATCCGTGTATACCAATCCGTGTAACCAGCGTGTCAAGAGCATGGATATCTACACTAGATACAGTGAACATAGGGGATATCATAAAATAGAAACTAATCAGAGAATGTACTCGCCTTGGGTCCTTAGCTGGTAAAACCAATATCCTGTCCCAGAGTATCGTCTGGAGGATCCAACAGTCCTATAACATATAATAAACAATACAGTATTTGCATCAGGTGCTACACTAACACAACACAAATACATAACTCGGGGCTATGCCAGGTACGGTACGGGTCAACTAGGGTTATCTAGTAGATAGACATCTAACACACATATACCCATTATTAACTAACATTAACACCTACAATATGTACTTGCACCCAAAATATATATACGTACAATTTAATTCATGTATAATATATATATATATAGGTTGAACAATATATTTATATACCATATATACCAATTTAAAAATATACTAGGTATATATACAAATAATATATATACATATACCAATTTTTACTAAATACGTATTAAATACGTATATATTAATTTTTTATTAACCATATATATATACTATTAGATACACCTTATAGGAGAATACCAATATACATACATATATATATATATAAATACAATTAATAAAAATGTACATACATATACGTATATATATATATATATATATATATATATGAATACATATACATAAAAATAATACATACATATATGTATCTATAAGAATACATATACTAATACCATAACTTACATAGAATTTAAATTCAAAAGAAGAAGGGAAAAGAGAGGCTCACCGGGGTTGGTGCACGGCCCACCGGAGGGAGAGCTGGCCACGCCGGAGTGCAGCCGAGGGAGCTCAGGGGAGATCATACCAGTGTCCTGACACGTGGATACGAGGTTCCCGTGTCCGATTCAAGCTTCTGGCTCTCTCTCTCTCTCTCAGACAAATCATCATACAGTTGTAGTGAAGATTTGAAAAGAGAAGTTTAGAATTTGAATTGATTTCTATTAATTTAGAACAAATCAGAATCAATGATTAAGAGGCAGACGACTCACCAGATCTAGTTGAGCTCGTCGGAGTAGTCGTGGAAGGGAAGTGTACTCGTCAAAGTAGGGAGATGACCGGAGTTCTCGATCGATCTCGAAGTGACGCCGATCACCGTTTGGAGAACAACGACTGTGCGTCGAGGCCAGAGACTGCTGCTCGCCGCCTGGAAAGCTTAGATCGTCGACGGAGTTGCTCGACGGAGGAGGAAGGATCACCGACGAAGGAAGAGGTCAACCACCGGGCTTCGTCGACGAACTCGGAGTCGATCCCCCTGCTTCATTGGTCGCCGGCTTCGATCAACCGAGGTTCGCCATGGTCGCAAGATCTGCTGCTCGATGCGGTGATGGTGGTGATAGGAACAGCAGGCCGGGGGCTAGGCCTGTCGGAGAGGAGCTCGGCTCGTGGAGCCGCGGGGGAGCAGCTCGTGAGGGGGCCGCCGGAGTTGAACAGCAGAGGGAGGAGGAGTTGATGTGCTGTCGGCCGGAGCTCGGGTCTGGGCCGCCGGAGCAGGGAGTGAAGGGGCGGTAGTAGTAGGTGCAGCCGTCGGGTTGGCCGAACAGCAGCAACCGGCGGGTCGGGGCTTGGCTGGGGCAGCTCGCCGGAGGCGGGGTCGGGCCTGGGTGGTTGGCCGCCGGGTGAACAGTGGCTTCAAGTTCCCCCCCCCCTTCTTTTCAATTTCAAAAATCAAAGTAATGAAAAGAAGAAGAAGAAGAAGAAGAAGAAGAAGAAGAAGAGAAGAAGAAGAGAAAGAATTTTGGAATGAAGGAGGCTACGTTGGAGAGAGGGGAGGTGTGCTTCCCTAGGAAATTTGGGGATTAGGGCTAGTGTAGATAGGACATTAAATAGGGGGAGAGTGTGGGTGAAATCAAGGGTGAGGATGCACCCAATTTAAATGGGTGGTCCAGATTAAACATGAATGAATTTTCATGTGGGGATGAGGGTGTGGGTTGATTAGTAACAATATTAGGGCTCCTCCATTGGTTGAACCAATGGGGTGTTTACACCAAATGTAAATTTGCAAATTAGCCCCCTTAAATTTGAAAAATTGCACGGACACATACAATGATGAAAATTTGGCGGGCGATTCGGTGTTCGACGTTTTGTAGGGTGAGGGGACGCCGTGTGTTTGGTACGGGCTTAAATAATCGGGTACTGAAATTAGATTAGGATTTATGAAGTCAATCAAAATGTTATCCTCAATTTAATTAGAAATAAAATGCAAGCTGTGTTCTAAAATTAATTAGGAGTACCTGGAACCAAAATCAGGTCGGATCATCAATAGCATTAATGAAGAAGACTCAGAACAGAATATTACCCTAATTTGGGTCGTACGAAAAATAGGTCAAGATTTGCCTCCAATTTCGATTGGAACGCACAACGATACAAAATAGGAATTTATTTAGGAATTAAATAAACGTCCGCGACAATTTTTGTGCGGCTAAAAATAAGGTACAGAGAGCTATATTATGAGTTACAAAAATAGCAGAATGGAAGGCGGGCATATCTAGGGCAAGATTGTGAAATTTGTTGGAAGGCAAAAGTCAGGTAGCGCTCCAAATATCGAAGCAACGACAGTGCGCAACAATTAAATAAATTACGGTAATTAAATACAACCTCAAATAAATTAATTCTAAAATAAACAATTAAATACATAATCCCCATTGTTTGATCAGGTGTTCACCTAGTGGCCTCTAGGTCAAATCTACCAGCTCAGACATTAAGAACACAGTATATAATATAATATATTTAAATACATACCTCATGCAATTATTTAATTTAAATACACTATTGAGAATCATTTAATATAAATACCATAATATTAATAATAAATAAAAAGTCGAAAATACCCCTATTTTCAGAATGTGGTAGTGACACATACCATTCTCGTCCAAGACTATAACTCGTCCATTATGGAATCATGCCAGTGATCCCCTCATATATTTAAACTGTACAAGCTAACTATATCTTCGTGGTAGGGAAGGTCATGGTAAGTATTTTACAGGTGGTTCAGACAGGTAGATAAAAGCCATCGAATGGTGGCATATTTATTTCAGTAAACATCCATATCTAATGCTTGCTTATAAAATAAACTATGGCAAGATAGAAAGACCACATAATAACTTGCATGCTTCATATAAATAATGTGTTGATTGGTATAGTTGGGTTAGCTCACCTTCACCATTGTATTTCGATGTACTGACCCTCGTTGTAACATGTTTCCCGCACCAAGAAGATCCTGTAAGAAGCTAGAGCGACTTCCCAATTCAGTCCACCTACCGGTACGTCCAGTTCGTACCCTTGAAGCATGTTTTGAAGTTCCAGGAGATCGTGCACATACCTTATGCAGCTCCATTGAAAGATGATAGCTTCTTCCAAATGTGTCTATAGCTTTGAAGTTTTAGTAAAATGATGCAATGTACAGGGCGGTTATCTCATTTTGCGTCACTTTTGTAAGCCCATGAGGCAATTATCTGACTCGTTCAAGAGTTTGTAAAAGATGTTCATTATCAATAAAGAGAATTTTTCTATGTTTCAATATTGTATTTCAATTATCTGCATACTCTGAATATGTGCTCGTTATATAAAATACCTTGGCCTTGAACATTGCACAACCTAGTCACGCACGATATCATGCCCGGGGACGACTATCGATTCTACGAAATCGGGGCGTGATATATTGGTATCAAAGTACAGCTTAAAGTTTCTTTGACCCTCGTATCAGAAAAGTTCCTTAACAATCTATTCCCTATGCGAACTCTTGAACTCGTTTGGTCAAAATGTGATATGTTCTATACAGTGAGTCCATAATACATTATGAGCCTGATGCAAGTTACTTTCTTTTGAAGGAATGACTCAAGCATAAGCATCAACGCTAGCACAAGGAGAGGTACAAGCCCAGGAAAGTAGTTCCGACACCTCAAAAAGTTCCAAAAGTCAGCGAGCCATGCCCCCTGTTGACCCGATTGAGCGAATGATACGTAGGCTTGAAGAAAGCCACCAGAGAGATGAGGCTCATTATGAGAGAGCCAAGAAGTGGGCGGAAGAGCGACATGGCAAGTTCGAAGGCAATCTAGAATCCTGATTTATAGTCCAACAGAAGAAGGTAGATGTCCTGCAACAGATTGTCAGACCTTGGCCTCCAACCATTCCATAATGACAATAGTGGCACCGGTGGAGCGACCAACGCCTGAAGTTAAAATACCTCAAATTCTAAAGAAGAAGGATATAACTATCTTCGACTTTGCCGACTTCAAGAAGGTCTACAATACGCCTTTCCGGGGACTGGGAATCTGGTCGTAGCTCTAGATTGGCTGAAAGAGCTTGAGGATCAATTCAAATTACTAGAGGTACCTGTAAAACCCCGATTTCTAAAAATTGTATTTATTATTTTATATTAATTAATAATTTAATTATGGTAATTATATGCTAAATAGGAGAAATAGATTTTTATTAATTTTTATTTTAGGTGTTGGTGCACTTAGAAGATTTATGGGACCATTAGAAATTTTTCCTAATTTATTTCATGTAGGCGACCCCTTGAGCAGTTGCTAGCCTAATGGTGTGCACAAATATATATTTTTTAGAATTTTTCTATGTATTTATATATATATATGTGCATTTAGGAAATTTATGGAGCAATTATGAATTTTTCCTAATTTATTTCATGTAGGAGACCCCTTGAGCAGTTGTTAGCTTAATGGTGTGCATTAGTGTAATTCTAGATTTTTTTTATGCGTATATATGTATATATATAAATATATATACATATTTTTTTTAAGGAAAAAGAAAGAAAAAAAAGAAATGAAAAAGAAAAAAAAAGAATAAAAGAAAAGAAAAGAATGGAAAAGAAAAAGGAGAAAGAAAAAAAAAGGAAAAGAAAAAGAATAAAGAAGGGAGGAATAAAGTAATAAATCCACAAAACCCCTTTTGAAATTATGAAGCAGCCAGCAACCTCAGAGTATGTGCGCGGAAGACTTTCCCCGACCTATATATATATATATATATATATATATATATATATATAATATCTCTTCGCAAACCCTAAACCTAATCATCAAAACTATTCCTCTTCTCATCTAGACCTAGAGAGCGCCACCACCGTAGCCGAAAAACCCCGCCAGGCCGTCCAAACAAATCCTGACGACCCCGACCCCGCGCACTGCAGATTCCCACAACGAGGTACCTGCGTTCCGGAGTTGTTTCCCGTCGACTCGCTCAACCAAACGTCGTTCCGTCTTCACCGGTATGCTCACCCCTTAACCCTCTTTCATATCTGTATAATAGCAGACCTCGAATAACGTGTACCCATAGGCGAAACAACGCCCAAGTTGGCACAAGCAGACCGAATTCTGGGATCGCAGAAAAACTGCGGTGACCACCCATGTTGCCGAGTTTGTTTCTCCCACCACAGAGATCCAAATTTGATGATTCTTTTTGGTATGCGTAGACCACTTGACCTAGTTTAATTTCTGTTAAATAACCATAGATTATTAACTGTTGTAGACAGAATTAAATTTGTTGCAAAATCCTGCGGACCCACTTTTTCCAGATTTCTAAAAGTTGTGAAACGGAGCGCGCCCCGTCAAACGGGAACGCTCTGCCATGTACCAAGTGTACCGACGGTGCACACAGCGTAACCGGACACATAAAAATTTATGAAAACTGATTCGGACGCGTGTGCGCGCCAGAATCAGCCCGTATCCGCGGACACATCCCGTATCGCAACTTTTGTAGAAGTCGTGCGCATTTTCTGCACGCATGTCAGATTGCGACAAAACTTAAGCCACTGGACTCATGGTAACGCGCTGGTCCTGTGACCCAATTTTTACGCAATTCTGAGACGATTGACCAAATCGCCAATTGGCGGGCCCCATAATTGACTTTTTGGACAAAATTGTGTTTGGCCCATCGGAATCCATATTTGAACACACCGTTTAGTTCGTATTGACATTTAGAGTTATTTGACCTATAATTTGTCCCATTTAGAGACTGTTACCCTTGGCAAGCTTTTTAGTGCAAAGTGGGCCACATGTGGACCCCACTTTGACCCGAAATTACCGTTTTGCCCCTGTGTCCAAATTGGACGAAAGAGAAGTGCTTTTTAGCTATTTTGCTTATTCTGGGAACATTGGTGATATTTATTTCAGCATCCGGAGACGTTCATTTTGTGGCCGTAGCTTCTGACTCTTGGAGTTGACATCGGGACATTATATTTTTGCAGCTTTCTTGCCAGGCAAGATACCTTGCCAAATTACTTACAGTATTTTGCATGCTTAGTATATTTCTTTATATTTATTGTATTTCTATTTATTTATTGCATGTGTAGTTTCTTTCAATCATTACTATATATTAGATATGTTGACACACACATGATACTTAGTATCATGAGAGGACAATCATTAAGCGTATGGGCTTTTAACCACTCTGGTAAACCATAGTATATAGTTCGCACTACGAGTGTGTGTCGCGCTGGTCCCTACCCCCACGGTATGTCAATTTCTGGAGTCTTGCTGGTCGCTACCCCCGCGGTATGTCGATTTCTGATGTCCATTGACGTGTGTGTGAGTTGTGAGGTAGATCGAGTAGCCTACCCTTGCCCATACGTCAAAAAGTTATCCTCATTTGCATTCATATAGATTGTCTTGTACAGCATACTTATTTATTTTCAAATTATATGCATATTTACTGTATTCAAGTTGGCTCGCTTTTCTGTATCTTGTTACGTCCCTCTGAGGACCTGGTCCTCTGCCAGGTATATCTGCTCTTGAGTATTTGCAGGAGTACGGGCCTAGACCTGACGCATTACTTTCTGCCGAGGAGGTCTTACCTTCTGAGCATCGTTGATTATCTAGCGATGGATTCTTTTAGCTGATACACTTCTGTCTTCATATTATTTTATATTGGAGATTTTATACTCCTCTCTTATTTAGGTTTGGATATAGTCTTTGGTAGTGGATTTGTCTCCACCCGACTATTATTTTGGATATTTCAGACTCCTTATTCTAGTTTAGTATTTCTTTTCTATGACTTGTTGTGTGGATGAGATTAGCATATCTGTGACTTGTGACATATGTTTATACCACTTGTGGATTAATATTCATATTACAGCGTACGTGTGGATTTTGGTTTCCATATATTGGAGTTGCCATATCCATGCGGCTGGCATGCTTACGTGTCCTAGTCCTACGTATTTTTGGGACTGGGGCGTGACATATTTTTGTGGTGGCCTATGCAGGTCGAGTTAGCCGTTTTGGTTACGTAACTGTACCAAGCGGGCCTGCACCTAGGATTAGAATTTTAGATCTCATCCACACTTGACTATAACCTACCTTCCTTCCAATATGTCCTACTTAAGTGCTTGCATCCTGCTTGATTCATGTACTCTTCTTAATCCTTCGTCCATCTCTTGCAGAGAGATAAATTTGCATAACGGACATGCCGCCACCGGGGACAACACGTCTCCAGGGGACGACGACCAATCACTAGGAGTGACCTCAACGACTCCTCTTCTTCCCGGACTGGATGGACCGACTAGCAATCCAATCCCATTAACCCCTTCTACGATACCCAATGAGACTTTTCCAGCTCCACTAGCACCGCAGGATGGCCAGACACAGCTGTTCCAATTCTTTCAGATGATAATACAGGAACAGAGACAGCAAGCAGCAGAGCAGAGGCTAGAATTTCTGGTAGCACTTGAGAGAATGGCTGCGCTAGCCCCTGCACCAACCCATGCACTAGTTTCAGTACCACAAACTCGGGTTGGTTCAGTCAAGGACTTTGTGCAGATGGGCCCTAAGCCATATAAGGGCAATGAAAGTCCAGAGGAGACCATGAACTGGATTGCCAATACCAAGAAGTTGTTAAAGGCATCACAATTACCTTCTGACCTATGGATGATAGGCGTGAGGACTCAGTTAGAAGGCAACGCGCATCACTGGTGGGAATCAATGGAGCACCAGTTGGGTACGCATCAGACTTGGGAATAATTCTTGGAGTGCTTTTAGAGGAAGTACTTCTCGGATACTGTAAGGGACGCATTGTACGATCAGTTCCTCCATCTAGAGCAAGGAGACAAGACGGTTGATGAGTATGATGCAGAGTTTAGCTATCTCATTAAGTATGGCACAGTCCTAATACCTAATAACTTGGAGAAGGCTAAGAGGTTTCACCGTGGGCTGACTCGGGAGCTCCAGCACTACACTAGCTCACAGTCCCGGATCTCTTATGCCGAGTTATTGACAGAGGCCAGGATTCAGGAGGCCATCAGCAAGGAAAACGGAATTCAACAGAGAAGTCACCAAGGACCAGTAAGGATACAGCAAGTAGGACCCATTCGACACCCTTTGACACGCCATCACCAGATAATGTCGTACCATATCCAACCAAAGACCCCCATACTTGTCACTTTTGTGGTAAGATAGGTCATATTCATAGAGACTATCATCGTCGGTTGGGGCTGTGCATGATATGTGGATCAAGTCACCATCAAACCCGAAGATGTCCTCAGCAGAACCAGAGGTCTATGGCATTAGAATCAGGAACACCGCATACACCCTCAAGTATAGAAGACCAAAGAGACCCGCCACTGCTTCTACAGTCTGCACAAATGGAAGGGACTAGACCCCAGTTGAACAACCAAGGACAAGGCCAAGCACTCATTATGACAAGTATGGGAGAGCAAACACAGGAAGCCGTAGATACAGGTACGACCTTTTAGTTATAATTGTCTTTGCATACTCATAACCCCAGTGTGACACAAGATCTTAGATGCACAAATAGATGTAGAATTATATATATGGTAGCTTAGCAGTTATGAGGATGTATGTATATTTTACCCAGGTGGCATATACGCGATGCTAATGGATGACGTGAGTAGCAGTAGTAGTATTCTTCCCCTATCCTTATCTCGCCCTCTTGGGTGACTCATCTCCTCCTTTTATATTCATTCCTCATCTCGTGCTTAACTCTTCCTATCATAGTTGTATCTTTCGTGCCATTATTAATTGTTGATTCATATCAACCTCACCCCTATTTTGTTAGTAAAATATAAATGTGTTAGTAATGCTTGATAAGCTAAGGATGAGTTCTTAATATATGTATATGCACTATAGCAATATATGTATTCTTTATTAGTTTAACCCTTAAGTAGCACCATATAGCCTAGTAGAAATTGTTAGATCATTTGAGCTAGATCATACCCCTAATAGTTAGTCAAAATCTTAAGTGTTTCCCTAAAAACTTAGACTATGCCTAGGAAAGAGTTGAAGACACTTGTTACGAACTGATGACTATGACAAATCGCTGGCGAGGTAGCGACAATTGCAGCCAGACGATTATGGTAGAGTAGTCGAATTACTTGCAGCCATACTGGCCAGGTGGCATGGCAGTATTAGACTATGATACTTGACGGTTACGAGAAAAAGTCATAGTTATGAGATTCTAGACAGGTATCCCAAGATTCTCGACCCAATAAATGTATTTGCCTTACAAACCTAGACAATAGCTTCAAAGAATGTGACTACTAGTATAATTTTTTGTAAGTTGGGTAGTGTAGACGAGTCAGAGGATGATAGAATAGTGTATGGACAATAGATAAGGAAGTGTTGGAATGACAGAACATGAGTCTTAGGAGTCATACTAGATACCAATGTAGTATAATAGCTATAGTGATCATTAGGAATATGGGTTAGTATCAATTTCGAGGACAAAATTTTTATAAGTTGGGTAGAATGTAAAATCCCTATTTCTAAAAATCGTATTTATTATTTTTTATTAATTAATAATTTAATTATGGTAATTATGTGCTAAATAGGAGAAATAGATTTTTATTAATTTTTATTTTAGGTGTTGGTGCACTTAGAAGATTTTTGGGACCATTAGAAATTTTTCCTAATTTATTTCATGTAGGCGACCCCTTGAGCAGTTGCTAGCCTAATGATGTGCACAAATATATTTTTTTAGAATTTTTCTATGTATTTATATATATATGTGCATTTAGGGAATTTATGGAGAAATTATGAATTTTTTCTAATTTATTTCATGTAGGAGACCCCTTGAGCAGTTGTTAGCTTAATGGTGTGTATTAGTGTAATTCTAGATTTTTTTATGCGTATATATGTATATATATAAATATATATACATATATTTTTTTAAGGAAAAAGAAAGAAAAAAAAATGAAAAAGAAAAAAAAGAATAAAAGAAAAGAAAAGAATGGAAAAGAAAAAGGAGAAAGAAAAAAAAAGGAAAAGAAAAAGAATAAAGAAGGGAGGACTAAAGTGATAAATCCACAAAACCCCTTTTGAAATTATGAAGCAGCCAGCAACCCCAGAGTATGTGCGCGGAAGACTTTCCCCGACCTATATATATATATATATATATATATATATATATATATATATATATATAATATCTCTTCGCAAACCCTAAACCTAATCATCAAAACTATTCCTCTTCTCATCTAGACCTAGAGAGCGCCGCCATCGCAGCCGGAGAACCCCGCCAGGCCGTCCAAACAAATCTCGACGACCCCGACCCCGACCCCGCGCACTACAGATTCCCACAACGAGGTACCTGCGTTCCGGAGTTGTTTTCTGTCGACTCGCTCAACCAAACGCCGTTCTGTCTTCACCGGTATGCTCACCCCTTAATCCTCTTCCATATCTGTATAATAGCAGACCTCGAACAATGTGTACCCATAGGCGAAAACAGCGCCTAAGTTGGCGCAAGCAGACCGAATTCTGGGATCGCAAAAAAATTGCGATGACCACCCATGTTGTCGAGTTCGTATCTCCGACCACAGAGATCCAAATTCGATGATTCTTTTTGGTATGCGTAGACCGTTTGACCTAGTTTAATTTTTGTTAAATAACCATAGATTATTAACTGTTGTAGACAGAATTAAATTTATTGCAAAATCTCGCGGACCCACTTTTTCCAGATTTCTAAAAGTTGTGAAACGGAGCACGCCCCGTCAAACGGGACCGCTTCGCCGTGTACCAAGTATACCGAACGGTGCACGCAGCGTAACCGGACACGTAAAAATTTGTAGAAACTGATTCGGACGCTTGTGTGCGCCGGAATCAGCCCGTATCCGCGGACACATCCCGTGTCACAACTTTTGTGGAAGTCGCGCGCATTTTATGCACACATGTTAGATTGCGATGAAACTTGCGCCACTGGACTCGTGGTAACGCGCTGGTCCTGTGACCCAATTTTTACGCAATTCTGAGACGGTTGACCAAATCGCCAATTGGCGGGCTCCACAGTTGACTTTTTGGACAAAATTGTGTTTGGCCCATCGGAATTCATATTTGGACATACCGTTGGATTCGTATTGACATCTAGAGTTGTTTGAACTATAATTTATCTTATTTAGAGACTGTTACCCTTGGCACACTTTTCCGTGCAAAGTGGGCCACATGTGGACCCCGCTTTGACCCAAAATTACCTTTTTGCCCGTGTCCAAATTGGATTAAAGGAAAGTACTTTTTAGCTATTTTGCTTATTCTGGGAATGTTGGTGATGTTTATTTCAGCATCCGGAGACGTTCATTCTGTGGCCGTAGCTTCTGACTCTTGGAGTTGACATCGGGACATTATGTTTTTGCAGCTTTCTTGCCAGGCAAGATACCTTGCCAAATTGCTTACAGTATTTTGCATGCTTAGTATATTTCTTTATATTTATTGTATTTCTATTTATTTATTGCATGTGTAGTTTCTTTCAGTCATTACTATATATTAGATATGTTGACACACACATGACACTTAGTATCATGAGAGGACAATCATTAGGCGTATGGGCTTTTAACCACTCTGGTAAACCGTAGTATATAGTTCGCACTACGGGCGTGTCACGCTGGTCGCTACCCCCGCGGTATATCGATTTCTGGAGTCTCGCTGGTCGCTACCCCCGTGGTATATCGATTTTTTCTGATGTCCATTGACGTGTGTGTGAGTTGTGAGGTAGATCGAGTAGCCTACCCTTGCCCATACGTCAAAAGTTGTCCTCATTTGCATTCATATAGATTGTCTTGTACAGCGTACTTATTTATTTTCAAATTATATGAATGTTTACTGTATTCAAGTTGGCTCACTTTTCTGTATCTTGTTACGTCCCTCTGAGGACCTGGTCCTCTGTCAGGTATATCTGCTCTTGAGTATTTGCAGGAGTACGGGCCTAGACCTGACGCATTACTTTCTGCTGAGGAGGTCTTACCTTCTGAGCATCGTTGATTATCTAGCGATGGATTCTTTTAGCTGATACACTTCTGTCTTCACATTATTTTATATTGGAGATTTTATACTCCTCTCTCATTTAGGTTTGGATATAGTCTTTGGTAGTGGATTTGTCTCCACCCGACTATTATTTTGGATATTTCAGACTCCTTATTCTAGTTTAGTATTTCTTTTCTATGACTTGTTGTGTGGATGAGATTAGCATATCTGTGACTTGTGACATATATTTATACCACTTGTGGATTGATATTCATATTACAGCGTACGTGTGGATTTTGGTTTCCATATATTGGAGTTGCCATATCCATGCGGCTGGCATGCTTACGTGTCCTAGTCCTACGTATTTTTGGGACTGGTGGTGGTGGCGTGTGGTGGTGTTGGTAGAGGTAAAGCCGTATGGGGGTGATGGAGATGCGGGTAGAGGAGTCGTGGGGAGGTGGTCGACTCGGCGGAGAGAGGAAGTGAGGGTGGCCGGAGTTATGGCCGGAGGGTGGAGTTTCATCCTTGCCACTACTGCTACGTCGACCGCCGAGCTCCTTCATTGCGTTGACTTCTCCACACCACCGACTCCAACCTCCTCCCGCTGCACTCACGACCGGCCACCTCAGGCCGTCGACCATCCCGACCCCGACCTCCAGTCTACTACCCTTAGCCTCCAGTCCACCACCCTTAGCTTCCGGTTCACCACCCTTAGCCACCAGCACCTCCACCCTTAGCCACTAGCACCACCACCCTTAGCCATCCTTATCATTAACATCACCACCATCAACACCCCTATGACCCCCTCCGGCCAGAGGTGGCCACCACCACGACGCCAAGGTAACCTCTTCCCTTCTCCTAGTAGTGGTTTATTATTGATGTGAGTTTAGGGTTTAAGGATGACATAGATCTAGTTAGGTTTACATTATGTATTGAGGTATTAGTTTTATTATATGCAAGTGATGGTAAATTGCTAATTGATTAATTTTGGTTTAAATTTGCATTGATACTCATGTGTGAGGTTATGAAATATAGACATTCGATGGATAGAAATGTGACATATATAATGAAGTTAGGATTTAATTACCATATGAGATTTAGGGTGTTGTCCTAATTAAAATATGCATTTTGAATATTGTTGATGGACAGTTTTAAAATTGTTATGAAACGATACTGTGATTTTGAAACAATGATTAACAATAGAGGAACATGTGATGGATTGTGTAATAGTGTGATATATCGAACCATTAGGCAGTGATTGAAGACTGAGAAATAGTAATGAATTTGATCGAGGAATAGTTTTAAGGAGAATGATAGACGATTGTATATAATTGGGGGTTTAATAAATAAATTAATTGTTTACTTCAAGGATGATAGTAAATGTACATGTTAACGTCCATGAACACCGAGGTAAAATCTGAGGAATAATTATACATAAAATACTGATGAACACCGTGATGAGTATAGTAGGATGGAGGATTTGTTTGATGATATAGTACAAATGTTTAATTGGATCAGATGTAACACACCCTTAGTCTACCTTGGTCAACCCTCTAGCTTCATGACCATATAACTTGTAACTAAGGTTGAACATATGATAGATGTGTGTCGCATCATATTTCAGCTTCGTGATAGTTTATTGATTGAGCTTGTATCTCGACTCTAGGTACTACGGGACCTGCGAACTTGGTCGTGGTACCGGATCCCCATCATCAGCAGCCGGACGTAGACAAGTGTACCTTGCCACCCTGTATTTCAGTTACCAGATTATATACATTGTGCGCATGTTTGTTTAAGATCGTTACTTCGTGTCTGAATCACAATCGGGTGCAGACTTTCGTCGTAACGTCTCATAACGAATGCTAGATGTTCGTAATACCTCGATGTACGTACCTGTGTATATCGTAACCCTAGGACACATTCATACACTATTACTGTGCCAGATTTCCTGTATCCTGATACTGACATCATGACCGGAGACTGGTACGACCTTAGGGTCATGATTGTTGATAGTTGCTTCTATGCGAAGAGGCTGCTAGATAGAGGTTCCGGTTCAGCGCATAATCGTTGATCGCTTGGGAAGGGGAAGACAGGTACTAGACGTTTGGGCTCCTCTGTACGCGCTTATATATATATATTTGTACTATTTCTGTAGTGATCCTGTATCTAGAGTAGTTGTATCACCCATGTGATTCTTTGCCCGGAGCTGCGGTACGTCCCGTGTGTTTCCGTGTCCGAAGCTACGATTTTATCTTGGACAACCCACGCGTCGAACATTATCTTTAAACTGTGTCTCACTTAGTTGGTTATGCTAGATTACCCCATCGTTGTACTTGTACTTTCTGTTATACTTGGCATACTATATTTTTGTATCTTGTTACGTCCCTCTGAGGACCTGGTTCTCTTTCAGGTTTAGGCGAGGAGGATTATCCAAAGGAGTACGGTCCGGGTAAGTATCCAGCAGCAGGACCCATTGCCGAGGACGAGGTCATCCCCGAGGACTTCGTCTGATCTCTGGTAGTGACTCTATCCTTGGAACGGTATTACTATCCAGATTCAGATACCGTTCATAATTACCTTATTGCTTACTTTCATTCCAGTATTTGTACTAGCGGATTTGTTCCCGTGTGACTATTCTAGTATTTATACTATGATACATTTTCTCGTGACATTTCCTTTCTGTACATTAGTAGTTTATGATTACCTCTATGCACTCTTATATCTGTTGCCTGTGGATGAGATTTAGATTCACTATGTATGTGTTATGTATTGGGTTATTCATTGTACTTAACAGTTTAGGTGCACTCCGACGGGCCCATTAGATTGGGATGCCCGTCGAAGTGTGCTGCTGGCTATTGCCACGTGACTCAGTTCCTTATCTTTGGAACTGGGGCATGCTAGTTCAGGATTATAACATCATCTTGGGGATGGATTAGCTCGACGCTTACTTAACAACTATCAAATGTGCAAAGAAATATGTCATTTTTCGTCTACTTGGAGAGGCCAAATTCTGCTACACGAGTGGTTCAACAGCTGAAGCATCGAAGACCTCCATGGTGATTCCTGCGATATCAGCTCGGTGGATGCTATACTCTGGATGCAAGGGATACTTAGTGTCGGTTCAGGACATGCAGCGGGATTGTGCAAACGTTGAGTCTTCTTCCGTTATGGCAGAATTTCCTGATGTATTTTTGAGCGAATTACCTAGCATGCCACCCAACTGAGAAATTGAGTTCACCATCGATACATTTCCAAATATCCAACTGATTTCTAAAGTACCGTACCGAATGGCCTCAGCTGAACTATAGGAGTTAAAGTGACAACTACAATAGCTTCTTGACCGTGGATATATTCATCCGAGCGTGTCTTCTTGGAGCGCGCCTATACTCTTCGTGAAGAAGAAGGATGGGACATTGTGACTCTGCATAGACTATCGGGAGCTAAATAAGGCTACTATCCGAAATAAGTATCCCCTCCCAGGATCGATGACCTCTTTGATTAGCTGCAAGGGGCGTCAGTATTTTCGAAGATAGACCTTTGTTTTGGCTACCACCAATTAAAGAGCAAGCCAGAGGACATATCGAAGTTAGCATTTCGTACCCGCTATGGCCACTATGAGTTTTCTGTCATGCCATTTGGACTGATGAATGCTCCTGCCGTATTTGTGGATTTGATGAACCGTGTATTCTGACCATTCCTTGATAAGTTTATGGTGGTATTCATAGACGACATCTTAGTATACTCAAAAGATAAGGATGAACACGCAGGACACCTACGGATGGTGCTTCAAACTCTTTGAGACAATAAGTTGTTCGCGAAGCTAAGTAAGGCGAGTTCTGGTTGGACAACATATTTTTCCTCCGGCACATTATTTCTATGGAGGGCATCTTAGTCGACCCAAAGAAAGTTGAAGCCATCGTGGAGTGGAAGAGACCTGAGTCGACCAGCGACATTCGGAGTTTCCTTGGTCTAGTAGGCTAGTACAGGAGATTCATAAAAGATTTTTCAAGGATCGCTTTGCCTCTGACTTATCTCACTCAAAAAGGAGTAACGTTTGCATGGTCGAACGACTGCAAAGCTTTATTTATGGAATTAAAGCAAAAACTCGTCATAGTACCGATTCTTACTCTTCCAGACGGGCTTAATGATTTTAAGATTTATAGCGATGCTTTAAGAAAGGGTTTGGAATGTGTCCTTATACAGAGGGATAAGGTGATAGCCTTCGCATCGAGGCAGTTAAAGCCTCACGAAAGAAACTATCCAACGCAGGATCTGGAACTGGCAGCGATAGTGTTCGCATTAAAGTTATGGCGGCATTACCTCTATGGCGTACCGTATAAAAATTTTATGGATCACAAAAGCCTCAAGTACCTCTATATTCAAATGGATCTAAATTTACGGCAACGACGTTGGCTTGAACTCCTTAGCGACTTTGACTTGATGATCAGATATACACCAAGCAAGGGAAACATTGTAGCTGATGCACTGAGTCAAGTGTTTGTTGGGAGCTTAGCTATCGATAACAGGCTACAAAGGGATCTCGAAAGATTGGGCATTATACTCTGAATCAGATACAAAAATAGGGCACATGTGGCTCAGTTGTGCCTCAAACCAGACATATTTTAGAAAGTTAAGTCCGCTCAGAAGGATGACATGTTCCTAGAGAAAATGCGTAATCTTATCTCAGCAGAAAAGTCGACCGACTTTGCGGTGAGCACGGATGGAATGATGTGGGTAAAGGGAAGATTGTGTGTTCCTAATGATGCAAACCTTAGAAAAGAGATACTCACTGAAGCCTACTACGTGAGTTACACTTCATATCCAGGAAGAACGAAGATATATCGAGACCTCCGTACGATATTTTGGTGGCACGACATGAAAAGGGGTGTCACTGTTCATGACGCAATGCATGGCTTGTCAACAAGTAAATGACAAGCACCAAAAGTAGGGCGGAGAGATGCAGAACCTTGCTATACCGGAGTGGAAATAGAACATATAACGATAGATTTTATTGTTGGTTTGTCAAAGATGCAATGTGAAAATGATGCCGTCTGGGTCATCGTCGATCGACTCACCAAGTCAGCTCACTTTCTGCCTATCAAAGTTACTTGGAGTGCCGACAGTTTGGCGTAGATCTACCTCAATGAGATCGTTTGACTCCACGATGTTCCCGTATCCATTATCTCCGATCGGATGGATGATACTTATCATGCTTCTGGGAGAGTCTTCAGTCAGCAATGGGGCTGAAGTTAAAGTTTAGCTCCGCCTGCCATCCTCAGACAGACAGCCAAACAAAGTGAGTAAACCAAATCCTCGAAGACATGCTACAGCTCTACGCCTTGAACTTGAAGTCAAATTAGGACATGCATCTACCGTTAGCCAAATTTTTATGAAATAATAACTATTAATCCAGCATTCAAATGGCACCATATGAGGCATTGTATGGAAAAAAGTATAGATCCCCTATCTGTTGGGATGAAGTTGGTGAACGACAAATTCTTGGCCCGGAGCTCGTAGAACAAACCGTCTAAATGATCCGTTTGATCCGCGAACGGTTGAAGGTAGTACAAAGCCGTCAAAAGAGTTACTCAGATGCTCACCGTCGACTTCTTGAGTTCTTAGAAGGCGATCGTGTATTTTTTAAAGTCTCGCCCATGTAAGGAGTTACCAGATTTGGAGCAAAAGAAAAGCTAATTCCAAGATTCATCGGCCCGTTCGAAATACTTAAGCGACTCGCCCCAGTTGCATATCAGATTGCCCTGCCACCGTCACTATCTGAAGTGCATGATATCTTCCTTATTTCACATCTTAGGAAGTACGTTTACGATCTCAGTTATATGGTGGATCTTGATTAACTAGACTTGAAGGTGGACTTGACATATGTTGAACACCCTATGCGGATCTTGGATCAAAAGGAGAAGCTGCTTCGAAGTCGTTTGGCTCCTCTCGTGCATGTGCTTTGGAGAAATATTTGGTCAAAGAATCGATGTAGGAGCTTGAGTCTGAGATGAAGAAAATTTTTCCTTCATTGTTTCATAGTGGTAGGTTCTATTCCTAAGTTTTGTAGACAAAACTTCCTATTAGTTGGTTAGGATGTGGTGCCCCGTTCCCCCTTTTCGGGGAGTGCGACTAAGAAATACTTTCGGTATCGTTCGATCAGGATAGATTGAATCAAGATCTTTTTCTCGTTATGGATTAGCTTCTTTGGAATCGATTTCCATATTCAGTGGACCGTGCAACAATGATGGACTTAGCGGCAGAGTCAAGAGGGACCTCCGCTGCAAGTTTTCTTGCCTAGTTTTCGCTGTAGCCTTGTTGCTTTCGTGTTTTTGAGTTAGTTTTCAGATGTGTGTTTTCTTGAAAGAGTTTGATATATTTTATTGATTTTGTTCATTGAACTGCATTTTATTCCAAGCTTGGAAAGAGTAGAAGAGGTATTCATTATCTGTTTGTGGCAATGCAGGTGATCGTGCAGTAGACGTCGTGCGAGCAGAATCTTGAAGCACCTCTTTCCTTTTTTCTCCCCACCAACTTATGACCGGCTATAATTCTATTTAGTTGACCCTTCTTCTAAGTCTTCACATCTAAAATCTTGCCTTCTTAATTGTTCTCATCAAACGATACTATAATAGCTTAAATATGTCAAGATAGAAATGAATAGACTTGGATTACTTGTGCTTGTCAACCAACTAGTGAACGATTATATTATTGCATGCTAGTTTGCTTAGAATGTTCTTTTACCGTGTTTCAATTCTAGTTAGAATGTATACTTCTTCTATAATTGTGCTATGTATAGAACACACATTGCTATGCAATAAACTAATCAGAGAGACTATGCAAAATAGATCATGCTATGTTACTTGTCTCGTGCTCATGTTGCCTTGAAATACATTATTTGATAACTTAGTATAGACGTTATTTGATCACGGACAACTTGTGCACAAGGTCTTAGTTCCTACGGACGGTCGCTGGGGCACTGGCACCGATCTGATCTGGACGAAACTTTATGATAGTCTCATGTGCTGGACGAGATGGTTTATAACGCCTCATGAATCTTTATTGCATACCATTCTCATCCAAGACTATAACTCGTCCATTATGGCATCATACCAGTGATCCCCTCTTATATTTAAATTGTGCAAGCTAACTATATCTTTGTGGCAGGGAAGGTCATGGTAAGTATTGTGCAGGTGGTTCAGATGGGCAGGTAAAAGCCACCGAATAGTGGCATATTTATTTTAGAAAACTTCCATATCTAATGCTTGCTTGTAAAATAAACTAAGGCAAGATAGAAAGACCACATAATAACTTGCATGCTTCATATAAATAATGTGTTGATTGGTATAGTTGGGTTAGCTCGCCTTTACCAGTGTATTTCGATGTACTGACCTTCATTGTAACAGGTTTTCTGCACGAAGGAGATCCTGCAAGAAGCTAGAGCGACTTCCCAAATCACTCAACCTACCGGCACGTCCAGTTCGTGCCCTTGAAGCGTGTTTTAAAGTTCCAGGAACTCATGTACATACCTTATGCAGCTCCGGGGAAAGGCGATAGCTTCGCCCGAAGGTCTCTATAGCTTTAAAGTTTTAGTAAAATAATGTAATGTACATGACGGTTATCTCATTCCACATCCACTTTTGTAAGCCCGTGAGGCAATTATCTGACTCGTTCAAGAGTTTGTAAAAGATGTTCATTATCAATAAAGAGAATTTTTTGTATGTTTCAATATTGTGTTTTAATTATCTGCGTACTCTGAATATGTGCTCGTTATATAAAATACCTTGGCCTTGTGCATTACGCAACCTAGGCACGCACGACATTATGTCAGGAGGACGACTATCGATTCTATAGAATCGGGGTGTGACATAATTTAACTCATCAGAAATTTCAAGGATGAGGATAGGGCTGCTGCTCTCTAGAAAATCTTGGTAGGTCTTTAGTAGCCTATTAATGAATATCTGTAACTTAACAGTTGGGACATCTCGACTCTAATTTAGACTAAATATAAGTTAATCATTGCTGAGTTCATGGAGAATCATACCACTTTCCAGGAGCATATGGAGATCCATGCTGAGAAGAATGTCCAAATAAATGCTTCTGTGAAAGAAGTGACTTCTTCTTTGGTTCTTCATCGTTCTGCTCATGATGAACATAATGACAGGGCACTGCAGCTCAAAACTCAGATCCAAGAACTTGAAGCCCAGCTTAAGAAAGTGAGAGAAGAGTTGAAGGTGACTATGGACCGACGTTGGAAAGAGCTGGCATATTGTGACTTAGCAAAAGAATAACTTTTGGAGCTAGAGCATAGAAAGAACGAGCTTGACCATGCTGGAAACAAGGTGATAGAGTTATATGCTTCTATGGATCCTTTTGCTACAAATGACTCGAGAATGCTCGAAGCACATAGGAGAGCAATATTGAATAAAGACCAGCAACTAGCTCTGTCACTACCACATTCTGAAAACAGGGGTAATTTTGACTTTTTACAATATTTAATATTATTGTAGTTATAATTAATTAATTGCATGAATAGTATATATTTAAATTAAATAACTGTGTGATGTGTACTTTAATATATTACATTATAGACAGTGTTCATTGGTGTGATGGTAGACTTGACCTAGAAGCCAGTAGATGAGCACCTGTCAGAATTATGGAATTTTGAGGTAAATTGTTTTATTTAGAATTTAATTCTTGAAGATTGAAATTAATTACTGTATTTTATTTAATATTTTGCGCATTGCCTTTGCTTCGATATTTGGAGCGCTACCCTGACTTTTGTCTTCCAACAAATTTCACAATCTTGCCCTAGACATGCCCGCCTTCCATTCTGCTATTTTTGCAACTCATAATTATGCTCCCTGTGCATTATTTCTGGTCGCACAAAAATCGTCGCGGACGTTATTTAATAAACTCCTATTTTTGCATCGTTGTGCGTTCCAATCGAAAATTGGAGGCCATCTTGACCTATTTTTTGTGCGGCCCAAATTAGGGAAATATTCTGTTCTGAGTCTTCTTCATTTTTGATATTGATGACCTGACCTGATTTTGGCTCCATGTACTCCTAATAAATTGTTGAACACAACTTACATTTATTTCTATTTAAATTGAGGATACCATTTTTATCTGATTCTAAAATCCTAATTTAATTCCAGTGCCCTGCTATTTAAGCCCGTACCTATCATACAGCGTCCCCTGACCCTACAAAATACCGGACCCCGAATCGCCCGCCAAATTTCGTCATTTCATGTGTTCGTGCAATTTTCCAAATTTAAGGGGGTTAAATTACAAATTGGCATTTTGTGCCAACACCCAATTATTTTAACCAATGAGGAATCCTTAATATTTTAATTAAACCTCACCCTAAATCCCCCATGAATTAATTTTCCTCATGTTCAATCTAGACCACTTATTTAGAGGGTCAATCACAACCCTCCATCACATCCTCTCTCCCTATTAAATGACATGTCCCATCAAACCCTAATCCCCAAGCAAGCCCCCACCTCACAAGCCTCCTCCCTCTCTCCTACGTTGGAAAACTTTCTCTTTTCTTCTTCTCTTTCCTTTCCTTCTTCTTCTTCTTCCTTTCTTCTTCTCCTTCTTTTATTTTTTAATTGAAATTCAAATTTCATAAGTGGGGAAAACCATTACTGTTCACTTCATTCAGAACCCTTGACACCCCGTGCTCCGGCCGTAGCAGTTCCCGTCGGCCTTCAACCCGTGCTCCGGCCACCCAGGCCGACCCCCCTCAGTCCGGCGCTGTCTCGCGCGACCGGCGGCCTATCTCCGTCCAGGCGACTCCCTCCGGCTGTTCCTCTCCCTCTGCGTTCACCACCGGCGAGCGGCCAACCCGACCTGCTGCCGCTGCTCCTCCCTCTGCTGATCCCTCAGGTGGACTTCCCGCTGGCCTCCTCCCTACATCTGGCCGGCCAGCTAGCCAACTCCGGCGCCCCCTCTGAACTCCGACCCGGCCGCTCCTCCCTCCATTCACCACCACCATCAACTCCATTCACCATCACCTCCATCATCCAAACACCACCACCCCATCAGTCCCGTCAGCCCGGCGACCGTAGTCCCCCTCCGGCGGACTTCTCCGGCCATTGCTCGGCCAGCCACCCCGACAGCCCTCAGTAAGTCCCCTTCTCCTCCCCTCTCCCCTCCTTCTCTGTGATATAGATGTAGGTGTATAATAAAATTTATATGTAATGTATTAATGTATATACTAGTATATGTATTTGTATAAAATTAGTGTATATATATGTTTAATAACTATTTAATTAATATGTATAGTATATATATATAATGTATGTATATTAGTATAATTAATGTGTATACTTATATGTATATATTTAAATCAATTTATATATATTTTTGGTATATACTTAGTATATATTTGTTATATATATATATTGGTATATATGTATACAAACATTTTGGTATAAATGCATAAATAGGTAATTATGCATTTTGGTATAAATGCATAAATAGGTAATTATGTATTTTGGTATAAATGCATAAATAGGTAATTATGTATTTTGGTAAAATGTATAAATATGTAAATATGTATTTTGGTAATTGGTATATATATATGCATATATGTATATAAATACGTATAAGTGTATTTGTGTGTATATGTGTATATATATATATATATCTATAAATATAGTGTATTTTCTCTGTTCGTATATAGTATACATGTTTTTGGTATATGTACAACCTATATATATATGTAATTTTTGGTATAATTATATATTGGTAAAATATATATATATTAAATTAATACATTTTGGTATAAATATGTGTACCCATATATATATATGTATAAACATATTTTGGTATGTAAAAATATATAGTATATATATAAACTGTATTGATATATATATATATATATATATATATATATATATGTACTTGTAAAACATATTTTTGGTATATGTAAACAAATGTATATTTCACTAGTACATATATATATATATACATGTATATTTTGTATATGTATTTAATTTGAGATATGTTTATATGCACATACAGGTATTAGTTTTATTTAAAGTGTATATATTTTACTTATATCTATTATTGTAATTAAGGGATATTAATATATAGTTGGCCTATCTAGTAGATGACCCCTACCGTACCTAGCGTAGCCCTAAGGCCAGTGTATTTCTATTGTGTGTTAGTATAGCCCCTGATGCAAGTGTTATAATTGTGATATGTTTATAGGACTGTTGGTTTACCCAGGGGATACTCTGGAACAGGACATCCATAAATACCAGCTAAGGACCCAAGGCAAGTACATTCTCTGATAATTTCCAATTCTTGATAATTTCTATAAATTCAACAATCATGAAATATTACATCTGAATCTTTGACACTGTGCTACACGGACTAGTATAGCTTGGATCTGCAGTCATGAGATGTTACCTTGATTTTCGTATTGATATTATACACGATATTGATATTGACATTAACATTAGACATTGATAATTAGACATTGTACATAATATATTAGACAATGTTCGTGTATTCGTGACGTGTCATGATTGGATCCACAGTACTAGTTGGGGGCGGGGAAATTGCTAGTGAAAGATGTGATCAAATACCCATTGTATAATTAAATATTATTGGTGTTAATCATACCCCCACGTATGATTAGCCAGACTGTAGCAATCGTACATGTTCCCAAGCCGATCACATTTCGAAACTACTATTTCAAAACACTTAGAATAGATTACAGTTCCCTATTTTAAATCATATACTATATCACCCGTATATGATACTGTTCCTTGTTCTTTCATTCCATACATGCACTGACTGTATCATATTGCCTATTGCCTGTCTCTTTACATTGCCTGTCTTTCTTAAATTGCCATTGCATTATTTCACTGTCTTCTCAGTAGCTAGCATGATATGTTTTATTGTATTATAGACATTATCAATTAATGGAACTGTTATTTGAGAGTGTTGCTTTGCTCCTTCCTGACTGGAAATATTTTTCCAGACTATGCCTTAGAGGACCGCTGTCCGACACTTTATGGACTATGGTGAGTAGCTGCAGACTTGGTAGTTAGTCGTGATTCTGGAAGGTCTAGCCGAAATTATTATTTCTTGTTAGTTCTTTTAGTAGACTATTTGGTACCGGATTTGTCTCCGGCATTTTGATGAGACTTGGATATTGTTGAGTTAGAATATTACTTGTTGACTTGTGTTGTGTTTAATTTTAATTTTCTGTTCGAAATCTTATCGTGCTGTAATCCTGTGATTGAGTATGTGTTCATCTTAATTGTGTCATCCGTGCCTCCTTATGGAGATTGGATGCTTGTGTGATATTTAGCTAGATAGTATCAAGACCTTGACAGCGTTCTACCGCCGATGCTGCGGCGTAGGCTGGACGTACCCACGCACTCGTGCCCCTAAACCGGGTGCGGGTCGTGATACGTTTTTAGTGGTGGCCCATGCAGGTCAGACTTCGCGAGTTGTGCGATGTCGTAGTAGTGTGACATCCTTGTTATACTACTGCGTGCCTGCTATAGGACATAGGACATAGGACATAGGATACTAGGACGAGAGCAAATACTCAATCACAATTCCTTGAGAGATTCCTGGGATGACCCCTGAGAACCTTGTTAAATTTCCAATTTAAATTATTCCCTTGTTCCGTCCATTCTCACTTATTGATGTTGAATTTAATTATTGTTAATTATGTATTAAATTAGGATTTTGGTTTCATTATAGAGCTAATTTCATATCAAGATGAATTTATAGACTAATTTATGGTATTATTTGATGATGCCCGTCAATGAGGACATTGAAAATGATTAACATTAGAGCTATTGGACTACAAAAGGTGGATTTAAAATTTTTAATTGAAGATTGAAAATGAAATTCAAGTTTTAGGATTCTGAGAAGATTGAGATTGTTATTAAAAGTTATTTTAAAGATTTCAATGAATTGCAAAATTTTGAAATTTGAGGAATTGAAATATTGTTATTAAAATTTTATTTTTGAGGATTCAGATTCGATTCAATAAACCTAGACAAGTCTGTAAGGATCTTTAAGGTGATTAAGTTTTCATTTCAGTATTTAGATAATTGGTCTTGGGGAAAGTGTATGCAATTTACCTTAAATTTTATTCGAGGAGTTATTTTGAGGAATTTTATTTGAGGATAAGATTTATAGTGAGAGAGATATAATTGTATATAAGTAGATGAGATGCATGTGTAAGGATCTGTTGGCTTGAGTAGAATTGAGATCTCACTGCCCACTGACTTGGGTGTCCATTTAAGATTGTATTAGAGAGAGCAGTATTTAGTAAAGAGTGTTGCATTTGATATGCACTTGGGTGATAAGAATAACTAGTATCAACGATTTCAGTAAGTAAGGAAGCTAGCAGTGAGTGTGGTTGGACTGTGATACCTAGGGGATAGAGGTATCAAACCTTAGATGCACCTTTGACCTGTGCAATCACAACTAGGGTTTATTTCCAATCTTTTATCTTGAATGTTGCTTCTTTAGAACTGTACTGTCCTTCCTTGATGATATCGTATTTTTGCCTAAATTGATTCTTTGGGATCTGTCTTCAGGATGTCGCCGCAGACACGGTCTATGAGAGCGGGAACATCAGCTTTAGAGGGGTCTGCCACCTCTCCACCTGATGGACAGACATCCATAGTTCCTCCTACATCTCCGATGCATGTGGGAGTTTCTACACTTTTCGGGGATCCTCCTCCTCCACCTGTTAAGAAGATTGCCGCAGCTGTGACGGACAACCTTCCTCCTCCATCAACTCCGATTCCCGGAGGTTTGCCCATTGACGGAACGCAGATGTTTACCTTGATCTAAGGCATGGTAGATGCCCAGAGAGTGGCGGCAGACGCTCAGCGAGTTCAAGCTGAGGCTCAGAGGGTGCAAGCAGAAGCGCACCAGGCACAAACCGAGCTGATGAAAGAAAACATGGAGAATGCTCATCAAGTGACTCTCCAAGCTTTGGAGAGAGTAGCACAGTACCAGCAGATTCCTGGCCAGCAACAGCAGAAATCAGGCACTATAGTGGATTTCAAAAGGATGATGCCTCGAGAGTTCAAAGGCACCGAAGGGATACTCTACGCTGACGACTGGCTAGAGGATATAGTGAGGAGCCTGCGATTGACCCAGATTCCGGAGAACTTGCAGATAGAAGCCGCTGGCAGTCAGATGTTCGATATCGCACTCACGTGGTATCGCACAGAGCCGAGAATTACTGCGCAAGGACTTACTTGGGAGACCTTCAAGGAGCTCTTCAAGGAGAAGTTCTTTCCCGACGTGGCATTGGGAACCTTGGAAAGTCAATTTCATGACTTAGTTCAAGGAAACATGTCGGTCGACGAGTACGCTGCAGAATTCTGTAGATTGAGCCATTTTGCATCGTCTATGATTCGAGACCCAGGAGATCGAGCCCAGAAATTTAGAAAGGGACTGACGAGAGAGATTAAGTCGCGCACTTCTGGTCGGCGTACCGCTACCTATGAGGCTATCTTGATGGATGCTCAGATTGCAGAAGAGGATCTGGATCTCAGGCCTAAGAGGAGTCATAATACTTTTGAAGATACGAATGGTAGCCCAGGACCAGCCAAGCATCCCCGTATTCAGCACCAACAGCAGTACCAAGTACCATTTCATATTCAGCAACAACCATGGACGTTTCAGCATCCACCGCAGTACCTAGCACCAGTTCCTATCCAGCAACATCCATGGGCGTATCAGCATCAACAACAGTACCAGGCACCAGTCCGCGTTCAGCAGGATCAGCAACAGCCTCCGAGAGAGACACAACAGACTTGTCATTTCTGTAAGAAGCCAGGTCACCTTTGGAAGAGCTGTAGAACGAGGCTGGGACTTTGTTTGCACTGTGGCGCTGCGGGACATCGAGTAAGGGATTGTCTTCGAGTTCCTTATCTTTCCGACCAGCGCGCAGCTCCAAATTATAGAGATCCAGTTAGGCTACCTGTGGAACCGTATATTGCTCAGCACCCGCAAAGGGAACCACCCCAGCAGGACGGGCATTTGCGATGACGGTCGAGGAGACCGATACTGCAGGTAATGTGTTAGCAGGTTCTGTTCGTTCCTTCCTTCTGTTTTTATCTAATTGATTGATTGATTGATTGATAACTTAGTACCGTAGCTTGTATGCATGAATTCTTGTGATAATGTAGTTAGTAGTACCCCTGATACAGAGACTGTAATACCATGATAAAAGATACCATGATCATACATGTTCCCCCTAGATTGTATGTGGCATGACTATAGGTAGAATTTTCTTAGACCGTGATTATTGGTGTTGACTGTAGTAAAGATTCATGAAGAGGTTATTACTTGACAAGAGAAACAAGATGATTAAAATTTTGAGGATAAACATTGATTAAATAGAGGGTTAAGAATTTAACATGGCAGAATTTATGACTTATTAATTCCAGGAAATTATGACATGATTAAATGGGTTATAAAATTTGGAAATTTGGGGGATTATCAATATATTTAATTGATTGCAAGTTATGAATTTTAGAACTTTATATTTGGATGTGACATTTGGAGAATCCTTAAATATCATATTGTTGAGTTCTTGAGGAGTGGATATTAAATTCCGGGTATTGAATTATCAACTCAAAACTTTCAAGGAAATTTTAATAAAAAGGGACTTTGATTCTATTTTGAGGATTTTTTTAGGAATACAAATAATTACAGAAATTTTATTTGTGAAAAGACATTGCGGATTATAACCTGATTTCATGGTTAATGGATTTAAATTTTGAGGGAAATAATAATGTGTATGATTAAACACTAGTATGAGGATTTTAAATTTCGAGAACAAAATTCTTTTAAGGTGGGTAGACTTGTCACTACCACATTCTGAAAACAGGGGTAATTTCGACTTTTTACAATATTTAATATTATTGTAGTTATAATTAATTAATTGCATGAATAGTATATATTTAAATTAAATAACTGTGTGATGTGTACTTTAATATATTACATTATAGACAGTGTTCATTGGTGTGATGGTAGACTTGACCTAGAAGCCAGTAGATGAGCACCTGTCAGAATCATGGAATTTTGAGGTAAATTGTTTTATTTAGAATTTAATTCTTGAAGATTGAAATTAATTACTGTATTTTATTTAATATTTTGTGCATTGCCTTTGCTTCGATATTTGGAGCGCTATCCTGACTTTTGTCTTCCAACAAATTTCACAATCTTGCCCTAGACATGCCCGCCTTCCATTCTGCTATTTTTGCAACTCATAATTATGCTCCCTGTGCATTATTTCTGGTCGCACAAAAATCGTCGCGGACGTTATTTAATAAACTCCTATTTTTGCATCGTTGTGCGTTCCAATCGAAAATTGGAGGCCATCTTGACCTATTTTTCGTGCAGCCCAAATTAGGGAAATATTCTGTTCTGAGTCTTCTTCATTTTTGATATTGATGACCTGACCTGATTTTGGCTCCATGTACTCCTAATAAATTGTTGAACACAACTTGCATTTATTTCTATTTAAATTGAGGATACCATTTTTATCTGATTCTAAATTCCCAATTTAATTCCAGTGCCATGCTATTTAAGCCCGTACCTATCATACAGCGTCCCCTGACCCTACAAAATACCGGACCCCGAATCGCCCACCAAATTTCGTCATTTCATGTGTTTGTGCAATTTTTCAAATTTAAGGGGGTTAAATTGCAAATTGGCATTTTGTGCCAACACCCAATTATTTTAACCAATGAGGAATCCTTAATATTTTAATTAAACCTCACCCTAAATCTCCCATGAATTAATTTTCCTCATGTTCAATCTAGACCACTTATTTAGAGGGTCAATCACAACCCTCCATCACATCCTCTCTCCCTATTAAATGACATGTCTCATCAAACCCTAATCCCCAAGCAAGCCCCCACCTCACAAGCCTCCTCCCTCTCTCCTACGTTGGAAAACTTTCTCTTTTCTTCTTCTCTTTCCTTTCCTTCTTCTTCTTCTTCCTTTCTTCTTCTCCTTCTTTTATTTTTTAGTTGAAATTCAAATTTCATAAGGGGGGAAAACCATTACTGTTCACTTCATTCAGAACCCTTGACACCCCGTGCTCCGGCCGTAGCAGTTCCCGTCGGCCTTCAACCCGTGCTCCGGCCACCCAGGCCGACCCCCCTCAGTCCGGCGCTGTCTCGCGCGACCGGCAGCCTGTCTCCGTCCAGGCGACTCCCTCCGGCTGTTCCTCTCCCTCTGCGTTCACCACCGGCGAGCGGCCAACCCGACCTGCTGCCGCTGCTCCTCCCTCTGCTGATCCCTCCGGTGGACTTCCCGCTGGCCTCCTCCCTACATCCGGCCGGCCAGCTAGCCAACTCCGGCGCCCCCTCTGAACTCCGACCCGGCCGCTCCTCCCTCCATTCACCACTACCATCAACTCCATTCACCATCACCTCCATCATCCAAACACCACCACCCCATCAGTCCCGTTAGCCCGGCGACCGTAGTCCCCCTCCGACGGACTTCTCCGGCCATTGCTCGGCCAGCCACCCCGACAGCCCTCAGTAAGTCCCCTTCTCCTCCCCTCTCCCCTCCTTCTCTGTGATATAGATGTAGGTGTATAATAAAATTTATATGTAATGTATTAATGTATATACTAGTATATGTATTTGTATAAAATTAGTGTATATATATGTTTAATAACTATTTAATTAATATGTATAGTATATATATATAATGTATGTATATTAGTATAATTAATGTGTATACGTATATGTATATATTTAAATCAATTTATATATATTTTTGGTATATACTTAGTATATATTTGTTATATATATATATTGGTATATATGTATACAAACATTTTGGTATAAATGCATAAATAGGTAATTATGCATTTTGGTATAAATGCATAAATAGGTAATTATGTATTTTGGTATAAATGCATAAATAGGTAATTATGTATTTTGGTAAAATGTATAAATATGTAAATATGTATTTTGGTAATTGGTATATATATATGCATATATGTATATAAATACGTATAAGTGTATTTGTGTGTATATGTGTATATATATATATATATATATATCTATAAATATAGTGTATTTTCTCTATTCGTATATAGTATACATATTTTTGGTATATGTACAACCTATATATATGTAATTTTTGGTATAATTATATATTGGTAAAATATATATATTAAATTAATACATTTTGGTATAAATGTGTGTACCCATATATATATATGTATAAACATATTTTGGTATGTAAAAATATATAGTATATATATAAACTGTATTGATATATATATATGTACTTGTAAAACATATTTTTGGTATATGTAAACAAATATATATTTCACTAGTACATATATATATGTATACATGTATATTTTGTATATGTATTTAATTTGAGATATGTTTATATGCACATACAGGTATTAGTTTTATTTAAAGTGTATATATTTTACTTATATCTATTATTGTAATTAAGGGATATTAATATATAGTTGGCCTATCTAGTAGATGACCCCTACCGTACCTAGCGTAGCCCTAAGGCCAGTGTATTTCTATTGTGTGTTAGTATAGCCCCTGATGCAAGTGTTATAATTGTGATATGTTTATAGGACTGTTGGTTTACCCAGGGGATACTCTGGAACAGGACATCCATAAATACCAGCTAAGGACCCAAGGCAAGTACATTCTCTGATAATTTCCAATTCTTGATAATTTCTATAAATTCAACAATCATGAAATGTTACATCTGAATCTTTGACACTGTGCTACACGGACTAGTATAGCTTGGATCTGCAGTCATGAGATGTTACCTTGATTTTCGTATTGACATTATACACGATATTGATATTGACATTGACATTAGACATTGATAATTAGACATTGTATATAATATATTAGACAATGTTCGTGTATTCGTGACGTGTCATGATTGGATCCACAGTACTAGTTGGGGGCGGGGAAATTGCTAGTGAGAGATGTGATCAAATACCCATTGTATAATTAAATATTATTGGTGTTAATCATACCCCCACGTATGATTAGCCAGACTGTAGCAATCGTACATGTTCCCAAGCCGATCATATTTCGAAACTACTATTTCAAAACACTTAGAATAGATTACAGTTCCCTATTTTAAATCATATACTACATCACCCGTATATGATACTGTTCCTTGTTCTTTCATTCCATACATGCACTGACTGTATCATATTGCCTATTGTCTGTCTCTTTACATTGCCTGTCTTTCTTAAATTGCCATTGCATTATTTCACTGTCTTCTCAGTAGCTAGCATGACATGTTTTATTGTATTATAGACATTATCAATTAATGGAACTGTTATTTGAGAGTGTTGCTTTGCTCCTTCCTGACTGGAAATATTTTTCCAGACTATGCCTTAGAGGACCGCTGTCCGACACTTTATGGACTATGGTGAGTAGCTGCAGACTTGGTAGTTAGTCGTGATTCTGGAAGGTCTAGCCGGAATTATTATTTCTTGTTAGTTCTTTTAGTAGACTATTTGGTACCGGATTTGTCTCCGGCATTTTGATGAGACTTGGATATTGTTGAGTTAGAATATTACTTGTTGACTTGTGTTGTGTTTAATTTTAATTTTCTGTTCGAAATCTTATCGTGCTGTAATCCTGTGATTGAGTATGTGTTCATCTTAATTGTGTCATCCGTGCCTCCTTATGGAGATTGGATGCTTGTGTGACATTTAGCTAGATATTATCAAGACCTTGACAGCGTTCTACCGCCGATGCTGCGGCGTAGGCTGGACGTATCCACGCACTCGTGCCCCTAAACCGGGTGCGGGTCGTGACAAGCTCGACTAACACAGTTCCTCCTTGATCTTTCTACTTCTCCTGAGTGAAATCTATCTTATGCTCTTGTTTTATTTTTTTGTAAGTTTCTCAATGAAAATGAATTAAAACTTTTAGCTTTGAATAATGCTTGTTTGTTGTGGACCCATTATTTATTGCGTATCTAATATTAGATACAAATAATAGGTTGGGATAAAAAAAGTATCAGAGATGATATGGACGTGATATATTTTCAAATGGGATTCCATCGAATATATCTGCTCAGAGGTAACATGAACATGGCAAAATATAATTCTATAGGAGATTTGATGAATTTGTCACAGTGGAAAACTCATACTTAGTATAAATAATTTTTTTTATAGAATGCAATACTATCATAGGTGATATAGACGTGATAGCTCACTAGTTTACTCCACCGGAGAAAAGAAGAAAGAGCAGTTCAAGGGCGAACTATTGTCTTCTCTTTTGGGAATAATAAATGGAATATGATTCAGAGGTAATATGGACTTGAATCACATTACACTTATTGACTGGGGAAGAAACATGTGAGATTATTTCCAACCCAACTGGGGATCAGGAATAGGATATTCTTAAAATAACTGGGCTTTAAAAATATGATATTTTTATTGGAGAGAATTTCTTAGATGATCTCAACGAGAGTGTTCCGTTGGATCTGAGTATTGTCCCACTGGAGAACTTTGAGGACACATTACCAATATCTTATTCAAGAATGAATATAGGTAATAGTTCGAGATGTCGTGTAGGCTACGAGTTGCTAGGGATTTGGAAAAGTGTACTTGCTGTACATCTTATTTTGTTGGAGATGAAAAAGAATATGTCGTGCCTAAACATAATATTTCTTGAGAAATTTACCGTTGATAGGCATCATTATCAAATCTCCATTAGGCTTAGCGAGTATGTAGGCTCCATTGGAGAATAGTGTCTCTACCACATAAGGACCTTCCCATTTAGCTTACAATTTGCCTTTGCCCTTATAGGTTATGATCATAGGTCTTCTTACTGTAAGGACCAATTTACCGACCTGGAATATTCTTTCCTTAATTTTTTGTTTGAAAGCTCTAAAAATGCGTGACCGGTATAGCTCAATACGCCGTTGAGCGTGCATGCGCTTTTCATCAAAGGATTCTAACTCTTGAAGTCTCAAACGATCATTATTATGTACTGTTAGCTCATTAGCAATATCTACCCTAAGAGAGAATCTAGATCTCGAGTGGAAGGACCATTTCACATCCATAGACCAATGGTGTACAACCAGTTGGAGTTTAGACTGTCGTGCGATAAGCCCATAAGTATTCTCTGAGTTTCTCATTGTAATCATGCTTATTGGATGATACTAATTTCTTGAGTAGCTTGATTATAGTTTTGTTGAAAGCCTCCGCTAAGCCGTTGGCTGCTGGATTGTAGGCCATAGATGCTATATTCTGGATTCAATTCCTGTCAAAGAACCGATAAAATGGTTGACTGGGGAATTATGGCCCATTGTCATGTATTATCCTCTGGGGAACACTGAAATGATAGATAACATGGTATTTGACGAAGCTAATTACGTTGGACAATTTTACTTCTATGAACGTGTCACGCCCCAGTCCCAAAATACCGAGGGACTGGACACGTGTCAACGGCCAGCAGTATGCACCGATGGACCAACTCACTATAACGGATCCATCAGGACATACTTAAGCTGTAAAACAAGCCTACGACAATCATGGTACAACTAATCTCATCCACACAAGACATAAACATGATCTACAGAATAAATAAGGAATGTAAATCATCATCCAGTCTCACAAAGTACTTCGGGGAACAACCCGATAAATATCTAGTACAAAGGTTCATCTGACCAGAATATAAAAGACTGAAATAAATAATAAAAGCTGAGCATAAACATGGGTGCTCAAGAGAAGTCTTCAGCTAAGACCTCGTCCTCGGATGGTGGTACAACTCCTGGATCAGCTCCTGCACCGGTCCCGTAGATCTCGGGATAAACCTCATCTGCAAAAGCTGGGGACAAAATCCGGATCCAGGTCCTCAGGGGACATAGCAAGGTACAAGAAAAGCTCATGCCAATAAATACAGATAAGCAGTGCAGCAATTAAATAACCAAATGAACAATGGGTAAATATGTAACCATCTAAGTGTAAATGCAAGTGAGAGCATCACTAGTCTCAGGCTGAGCCACTACAAGCTCTGTGTCGGGGAGCCGGTAGCGGTAATAACCGGTAGTGGGTCTAGCTCTGCTACGATAGTCTACGACCTCTCAATAATAGAAGATATATATATGTAAACAGCCTGTAGCCTGTGTGTCTCTCCCCACCCAATGTAACCACGCATATCATGACCATAACGTCTCATGCCCATGTCAAGCATGATCATAGCTAAATGCAACCAGTCATACAGTATCTAAGAATATAATGTCCATGTCCTATATCCTATACAGAATCACCACGAATATCTCGGGAAAATCCTGTCTCATGAATAGTGTCCAGTGTCCTGGGTCATAGAGTACTTGATAAGACAAGTACGAGAATAAAGTGTCACGGATGTCCATCTCTAGATGACCGTACCCAACACTGCGTACAGTGTCGGCACCCGACTGATAATCGGACGCTAAGTACGTCACACGGTCCTAGGTTGAGCATGCACAGCAATATATATATAAAGCAAGGAAAATAGATAATTAAGCTGCATAGAGTGGCAAGGTACACTTGCCTGATGTTTGAATGTCAACTGTCGTCCTGGTATCTGTGGGTCCGGTAGGTACTACTCCGAAAGCTGTAATAAATATCACCAACAGTCTCAGAAGATGTCAAACTGCTGGAAATGCCTGTTCTTACGTCCAATTTGGACACAGGCGCAAAAAGGTCATTTTCGGGCCAAAGCGGGTTCCACATGTGGGCCACTTTGCACCAAAAAGTGTGTCAGGGTCAAAGGTCTCCAAATTCCGCAAACTCAGTGTCTACAAGTCAGGAACGACGATACGAACCCAACGGAACTTCCAGAATTGGATTCCGATGAGCCGATCACAAAATCACCCGTCAAGTGGAGCCTGTGGGGCCCACGATACGCAATTTTGTCAATGTTCTCAGAATCGAACCAAACTTGGCTCACAGGACCAGCGTATTACTACGGATCCGATGGCGCAAGTTTCGTCTCGATCTGACGTGTGTACACGAAGTTACGGCGTGTTTCAGAATCGACGGATACGGGGTGTTGTCGGCGGATACGCGTTGATTCCGGGGTGCACGCACCTCCGAATCGACTTCTGCGAAATCCTACACGACCGTATCAACGTCGCGCATAGTTTGGTAAAGACCGCGTGCGACCAAGTCGTCCCGATTGGCGGGGCAGACTCAGTTCCGAGGTAAAACAGGGCGTTGTTTTTTTCTGTTTTGGATCGCGGTGTACGACCACTACAAGACGCGATGCACCGAGCGAGTTGCACGGGCACCGAGAGGGGTATACAGTCTACGCATAGCAATCGACGGAATTGAAAACGGAGTTGCGAGTGGGGAGAAATCAATACCAGAACAGGGCTCCGTGGGTTCTGTTTTCCAAGTGACCGAAAGCCAATTCCGTGTCCTGGTTCAGAGTTTCTGCTTCCTCATGTCCGCGGAGTCGCTGTGAGACGGATGAGTCGCGCTCGGGGCGGACTGTGCTCGCGGCGGAGGGGTGAGGCCGCGAGTTGATCGTCGAAAATGGCGGAGTCCAGCGGACTCCGGCGGGGTCGGCCTTCGAAGGGGATGGCCGCGGGTCCAGATCGGTCGGCGGCGGCCTGGGTCAGGTCGGTCTGCTGTGAAGTCGGCGGCTAGGTCGACGACTGACGGATCGCGGTGTGGCAGCGATGGGAGGCGTCAGGGTCAACGACTGAAGGGTCGCGGGCTCGACGACTGACGGGTCGTGGGCTCGACGTCGATCGGCGGTGAAGGTGAGTCGCTCGGCTACACCGGTGGCAAGGTCGGGATGAGGGTCTCCGTGTCGAGGCAAAGATGGCGGCTAGGGCTTGGCACGAACGCCGAGGGGGAGGGATTTATAGGTTTTGTACAGTACATCCGGCGGCTAGGGCTTCCTCTGCGGGTTTCGGGTTGGTTTGGTTCGGGTTTGGTTTGGTTTACAATCCAATTAGCTTTTGGTCCTCGATACGTTGCTCCGGTGTCCAATAAATTCACCGAAAAATGCCACGCGTCCAGTTCTCCATTATACACAATAAATTTTTACTTTCAGAATATTTTAACCCCATTAAGCCACACTTAAAATTATTTAACCCACAAAACCTTAGTGACAGACATCCAGAAAAATACCGAAAATATACGGAAAATTATATTAATTTCACTTCAGAAATTTAGGGTGTTTACAATCTTCCCTCCTTAAAAGGATTGCGTCCTCGCAATCAAAGAATAAGCTACTAAAGAAAGAGTTGTGGAAATACAAGGTGGCCTAGTTTACAACTGCCTCCTCGAACAAGTGGGGGTATCGCTGGCGCATACTATCTTCTCGTTCCCAAGTCTATTCGCCTGGTGAATGATACTTCCAAGCTACTCGAACCAGTCTGATCGTCTGTCCCCGCAATGTCTTCTCACTGACGTCGAGGATGCCAACTGGTTGTTCCTCATACCTCAAGCTTGGGCCCACTGCAATCTCTAAGTGATCAACTACGTGACTTGGGTCGGTCACGTACCTTCGCAGCTGTGAGACGTGGAATACGTCATGCACTCCCTCTAAGGATGGAGGTAATGCAAGCCGATAAGCCACCTCACCAACGCGCTCGAGGATGTCAAATGGCCCAATATACCTTGGGCTCAGCTTGCCTCTGCTCCCGAATCTGATAGTACCCCGAGTGGGCAAAATCCTCAAGAACACGTGATCTCCTTCCTTGAACTCTAGGGGACGCCGGTGTGTATCAGCCCAATGCTTCTGTCTGTCCTGAGCTGCTCGTAGATGATTCTGTATCTGCTTTACCTTCTCCACTGTCTACGTTACCAATTCTGGACCCAGTATTTGACGTTCACCAACGTCACTCCAACACACAGGTGATCTGCACTTCCGTCCGTATAAAGCTTCAAATGGCGCCATCTGAATGCTGGCCTGATAACTGTTATTGTAGGAGAACTCTACTAAGTGCAAATGATCTTCCCAAGATCCTCCAAAATCTAGCATACATGATCGCAACATGTCCTCCAAGATCTGAATGGTGCGCTCCGATTGTCCATCTGTCTGCGGGTGGTATGCCGTGCTGAATTTGAGTCTGGTGCCTAGACTCTCTTGCATGCTTCTCCAGAAATGAGATGTAAATCTCGAATCTCGATCCGATACAATACTAACAGGTACTCCATGTAATTTGACGATTTGTCGCATATACATGTCAGCTAGTACCTCTGTGGACTGTCCAACTCTAAATGGCAAGAAGTGTGCCGATTTAGTGAGTCGATCCACTATCACCCATACTGCGTCTCTTCCGCTGGGGCTCCTCGGAAATCCTGTGACAAAATCCATCGTGATGTGCTCCCACTTCCATTCCGGTATCGAAAGCGGCTGTAACATACCTGCAGTTCTCTGATGTTCGGCCTTCACTTGCTGACATACTAAGCATTTGGCCACAAATCTTGCGATCTCTCTCTTCATTCCATGCCACCAGTAATACTGTCTCAAGTCCCGATATATCTTGGTTCCTCCTGGGTGAACAGAGTACATAGAGCTATGCGCCTCAGTCATTAACTCCTGTCTCAATTCTCCATTTGGGACATACAGGCGATTTTCAAACCTTAATGTTCTGTCTTCGTGGATGCGTAGTCCTGTCTGCATACCTGCTTCTGTCCTCTCTTTGAGTCTTCGGAATCTAGCATCGGTGGGCAATGCTTCTTTAATCTTCTCCACGAGTGATGATTGAATCTCAAGGTTAGCCATCAATCCATTCTGTCCCGGTACGATAACCTCTATCTGTAGCTCCTGTAAATCTCTCAATAACTCGGGCTGCATCGTCAAGAAATACGCCGTAGGCTTCCTGCTGAGTGCATCTGCAACCACATTCGCCTTTCCCGGGTGATACTGCAGATCTATGTCAAAATCTACCATCAGTTCCAGCCAGCGTCTCTGTCTCATGTTAAGCTCCTTCTGAGTATACACATACTTTAGACTCTTGTGATCAGTAAAGATTTCTACCCTCTCTCCATAAAGATAGTGTCTCCATATCTTCAATGCAAATATCACTGCTGCTAGCTCCAGATCATGTGTCGGGTAGTTCTTCTCGTGGTCCTTCAACTGTCTTGACGCATAAGCAATAACTTTCCCATGTTGCATCAAAACATATCCTAATCCACTGCCTGATGCATCACTGTAAACAACAAAACCTCCTGACCCTGAAGGAAGAGTCAAGACAGGTGCTGTTGTTAATCTTCTCTTCAGTTCTTCAAAAGCCTTCTGGCAGTCTTCTGTCCATACAAACTCCTGGTCCTTTCATGTCAGCTTCGTCATTGGTTCTGCAATCCTCGAGAAATTCTCTACAAACCTTCGGTAATATCCCGCAAGTCCGAGAAAACTTCTCACCTCTGCGACTGATGTGGGTGTAGGCCATGTCTCAATTGCTGCAACCTTCTCTGGATCCACTGAAAGTCCTTCTCCTGATATGATGTGTCCCAAGAAAGGCACTTTGTTCATACAGAACTCACACTTACTGAGTTTGGCATATAACTTCTCTTGCCTCAAGGTCTCTAACACGATTCTAAGATGCTCCTCGTGCTCTTCAGGGCTCTTGGAATATATGAGAATGTCATCAATGAACACCACTACGAATTTATCCAAGAACTGATGAAAGACCATGTTCATTAAGCTCATAAACACTGCTGGCGCGTTGGTTAAACCAAACGGCATCACCAAGAACTCGTAATGCCCATACTTCGTCCTGAAAGCTGTCTTCGGGATGTCTTCCTTCCTCACCTTGATCTGATGATAGCCGGATCTAAGGTCAATCTTCGAGAATACCCTTGCACCACTCAATTGATCGAATAGATCATCAATGCGTGGTAAGGGATACCTGTTCTTGATGGTGACAGTATTTAGTGCCCGGTAATCAATACACAACCGTACTGTTCCATCCTTCTTCGGCACAAATAAGATGGGTGCTCTCCAAGGTAAAATACTGGGCCGAATGAAACCCTTCTCCAAAAGATCATCAACCTGTTCCTTCAACTCCACTAACTCCTTAGGTGCTAGCCGATAAACCGATGAAGTGATTGGCTCTGCTCCTGGAGTTAAGTCTATTGTGAATTCTATTTCCCGATCAGGCGGTAAACCTGGAAGATCATCAGGAAATATATCCACAAATTCTGATATGACTCTTGGGTAACCTGTCTCCTCTTCTACAGATAATACCCTAAGAGTAGGCTGAACTCCTTGCTCTACTGCTCCTCGGAGAAACTCAAATTCTGGATGGCCAGGCGGTCTAAATAATACCTTTCCAAGCCGACAATCAAGAGTCGCATGGTACTGACTCAACCAGTCCATACCAAGTACAACGTCATAGTCAGGCATAGAAAAGATCAAAAATTGAGCTCGCATTTCTCGGCCACAAACTACTACAGAACATGATCTACAGACGTCACTAACCAGAATAATACCGCCTCCCGTAAGAATTCTCTTCATCTTCGGAAGGGGTGCGGTAGCTACTCTATGGGTGGCTACAAAGCTAGCTGCTATAAATGAATGCGATGCTCCAGAATCAAATAAAACTACAGCTGGTAATGAAGCTACTAAAATAGTACCTGCGATGACCTCGCCTGCTGTAGCCTCCTCCTCAACAGCTAATGGGAATGCCTGTCCCCGTCCCTGAGCTGGACCTCTCTGCTGCTGCTGCTGCTGATGAAATAGGGCTGCCTGTGGTGCCAGTGGTGGTCTCTGCTGATTTCCTCCTGGGGCTGGTGGTCTGACCCCACCAACTCCTGTCTGCTGGGCCCCTGCTGCTGGATGAGCTGGTCGTGGTGCAGGTAAGGCTAGTCTGGGTGCTCCGTCTCTTCTTTCAGTACAGTCCCTGGAAAAGTGCTGGTTGGATCCGCAGCTCAAACATAGTCCCAATTTATGCCGACATTCCTTCTCAATGTGTCCTACCTTGCCGCAGTGGTGACAAGTAGGAAGAGGTCTGTCTCTCTGTGCTGCTCTATCTGGCATACCCCTTTGGGCTCGCTTTGCGGAATCCCCATGTGCTGGCCTGGATGGTGCTGATGTGATAGGCCTCTTCAGATTAGATTCCCTCCTGGTGACGCGCTCCAAGCGTCGGGCTGCTGCAAGGACATCGGTATAAGAGGTAGGTGCTACCGTTCCAATCACTCTCTGAAGCTCGAACTTCAAGCCGTCAAAGAACTTCTCTGCTTTTTCTTTCTCCGTTGAAATCAGTGTTGGGGCAAAGCGGCTCAGGCGAATAAATTCCGCATTGTATTCCTCCACTGACATGCTGCCTTGGATAAGGCGGTTGAACCTGTCTCTGAGCTCTGACCGTGCAATGGCTGGAATGTACATCTCTTGGAAGAGTCTGAAGAACTCTTCCCATGTGACTCTGTCCTGTCCGAGCCTCCTTTCTTCTGCTAACCACCAGTGGTGCGCATTATCAGTTAACTGCATTCTAACTGCAGTTATCCACTTCTCTCTCGGAAGTTCAGCGGCTTCCAACTGATGCTGAATGTTGGTGAGCCACTCATGAACTTCCGTTGGCCCTTCCTTACCAGAAAATGTGCGAGGCTTGAGATGACGGAAATCGGTGATAGATCCCGTCGATGTTCGCCTTGCTGGCTGATTTGCCTGCTCCAATGCGGATACCAGGCTGGTCCTCAGATACTCGGCCTCCTGCCGATGGGCCTCTTGCTGAATCTGTTGCTGTGCTTGCATCATAGCATACATCATCTGGAACATTTGTTGCCCGTCCATGGCTTGTCCTGGCGGGAATACTGGCATCTGGGGTGTGAACTGAGGTGGTGGTGGAATGTCATCTCTCCGAAACCTTGGATTAGGCTGTCCGGTTTGATCACTCTGCGATGCTTGTCCACCATCCCCTGGTGTCACTTCATCTCCATAAGTAACCACAGCGTCGTGTGGTGTCTCCAAAGGAATATCATCTCTGTTCCCGGAATCCATTGCTCTGCAATCAAAAGATAAACTATGAGAACGCTCAGAGGAATCAATACAGGATGCCGTTCAAGTAACAAAATTCGAGATCGATATAGAGTTCCACAACTGGTTAAATAATGGATGAGATCCTATAGTTCATACTATCCTTAGGGCAGGCTGGTCTGGTCCCTAAGTTAAAACCGAACTATTTAGTCGTAGACCTGCATGGGCCACCACAAAAACCATGTCACGCCCCAGTCCCAAAATACCGAGGGACTGGACACGTGTCAACGGCCAGCAGTACGCACCGATGGACCAACTCACTATAACGGATCCATCAGGGCATACTTAAGCTGTAAAACAAGCCTACGACAATCATGGTACAACTAATCTCATCCACACAAGACATAAACATGATCCACAGAATAAATAAGGAATGTAAATCATCATCCAGTCTCACAAAGTACTTCGGGGAACAACCCGATAAATATCTAGTACAAAGGTTCATCTGACCAGAATATAAAAGACTGAAATAAATAATAAAAGCTGAGCATAAACATGGGTGCTCAAGAGAAGTCTTCAGCTAAGACCTCGTCCTCGGATGGTGGTACAACTCCTGGATCAGCTCCTGCACCGGTCCCGTAGATCTCGGGATAAACCTCATCTGCAAAAGCTGGGGACAAAATCCGGATCCAGGTCCTCAAGGGACATAGCAAGGTACAAGAAAGCTCATGCCAATAAATACAGATAAGCAGTGCAGCAATTAAATAACCAAATGAACAATGGGTAAATATGTAACCATCTAAGTGTAAATGCAAGTGAGAGCATCACTAGTCTCAGGCTGAGCCACTACAAGCTCTGTGTCGGGGAGCCGGTAGCGGTAATAACCGGTAGTGGGTCTAGCTCTGCTACGAGAGTCTACGACCTCTCAATAATAGAAGATATATATATGTAAACAGCCTGTAGCCTGTGTGTCTCTCCCCACCCAATGTAACCACGCATATCATGACCATAACGTCTCATGTCCATGTCAAGCGTGATCATAGCTAAATGCAACCAGTCATACAGTATCTAAGAATATAATGTCCATGTCCTATATCCTATACAGAATCACCACGAATATCTCGGGAAAATCCTGTCTCATGAATAGTGTCCAGTGTCCTGGGTCATAGAGTACTTGATAAGACAAGTACGAGAATAAAGTGTCACGGATGTCCATCTCTAGATGATCGTACCCAACACTGCGTACAGTGTCGGCACCCGACTGATAATCGGACGCTAAGTACGTCACACGGTCCTAGGTTGAGCATGCACAGCAATATATATATAAAGCAAGGAAAATAGATAATTAAGCTGCATAGAGTGGCAAGGTACACTTGCCTGATGTTTGAATGTCAACTGTCGTCCTGGTATCTGTGGGTCCGGTAGGTACTACTCCGAAAGCTGTAATAAATATCACCAACAGTCTCAGAAGATGTCAAACTGCTGGAAATGCCTGTTCTTACGTCCAATTTGGACACAGGGGCAAAAAGGTCATTTTCGGGCCAAAGCGGGTTCCACATGTGGGCCACTTTGCACCGAAAAGCGTGTCAGGGTCAAAGGTCTCCAAATTCTGCAAACTCAGTGTCTACAAGTCAGGAACGATGATACGAACCCAACGGAACTTCCAGAATTGGATTCCGATGAGCCGATCACAAAATCACCCGTCAAGTGGAGCCTGTGGGGCCCACGATACGCGATTTTGTCAACGTTCTCAGAATCGAACCAAACTTGGCTCACAGGACCAGCGTATTACTACGGATCCTATGGCGTAAGTTTCGTCTCGATCCGACGTGTGTACACGAAGTTACGGCGTGTTTCAGAATCGACGGATACGGGGTGTTGTCGGCGGATACGCGTTGATTCCGGGGTGCACGCACCTCCGAATCGACTTCTGCGAAATCCTACACGACCATATCAACGTCGCGCACAGTTTGGTAAAGACCGCGTGCGACCAAGTCGTCCCGATTGGCGGGGTGGACTCAGTTCCGAGGTGAAACAGGGCGTTGTTTTTTCCTGTTTTGGATCGCGGTGTACGACCACTACAAGACGCGATGCACCGAGCGAGTTGCACGGGCACCGAGAGGGGTATACAGTCTACGCATAGCAATCGACGGAATTGAAAACGGAGTTGCGAGTGGGGAGAAATCAATACCAGAACAGGGCTCCGTGGGTTCTGTTTTCCAAGTGACCGAAAGCCAATTCCGTGTCCTGGTTCAGAGTTTCTGCTTCCTCGTGTCCGCGGAGTCGCTGTGAGGCGGATGAGTCGCGCTCGGGGCTGACTGTGCTCGCGGCGGAAGGGTGAGGCCGCGAGTTGATCGTCGAAAATGGCGGCGTCCAGCGGACTCCGGCGGGGTCGGCCTTCGAAGGGGATGGCCGCGGGTCCAGATCGGTCGGCGGCGGCCTGGGTCAGGTCGGTCTGCTGTGAAGTCGATGGCTAGGTTGACGACTGACGGATCGCGGTGTGGCAGCGATGGGAGGCGTCAGGGTCGACGACTGAAGGGTCGCGGGCTCGACGACTGACGGGTCATGGGCTCGACGTCGATCGGCGGTGAAGGTGAGTCGCTCGGCTACACCGGTGGCAAGGTCGGGATGAGGGTCTCCGTGTCGAGGCGAAGATGGCGGCTAGGGCTTGGCACGAACGCCGAGGGGGAGGGATTTATAGGTTTTGTACAGTACATCCGGCGGCTAGGGCTTCCTCTGCGGGTTTCGGGTTGGTTTGGTTCAGGTTTGGTTTGGTTTACAATCCAATTAGCTTTTGGTCCTCGATACGTTGCTCCGGTGTCCAATAAATTCACCGAAAAATGCCACGCGTCCAGTTCTCCATTATACACAATAAATTTTTACTTCCAGAATATTTTAACCCCATTAAGCTACACTTAAAATTATTTAACCCACAAAACCTTAGTGACAGACATCCAGAAAAATACCGAAAATATACGGAAAATTATATTAATTTCACTTCGGAAATTTAGGGTGTTTACAGAACGGACTGCTTTTGCCCATTTGGAGAAGTAATCGGTTATTACAAGTATAAACCAATGTCCTCTAGAAGAAGATGGGCTGATTGGACCAATAATATCCATCCCCCATGCTTCAAAAGTCCAGGAGGCAGCTATAGGGTGTAAGAACTCTGTTGGTTGGTGGATAAAATATGCATGGATTTGACATAAACTGCATTTACGAGCATAATCTACAATATCTGCCACCATGATGGGCCAATAATAACCCATTCTTTTTAGGCGGTCTTGTTATTTAGGACCTGACTAATGTGCCCCACAGATGCCATCATGAGCTTCCCAGAGTGATTGTCTTGCTTCAGGATTGGAAAAATAATGTAGCAACAATCCCACATAAGAACAACGATATAATATTTTGGATGAGGCATCATAATAGAATCGAAGCGAACGTCTTTTAATAAAAGTGGCTTCTTTTAGATATTCTGGAAGAATCCCATAAGCAACATAGTCTATAAAAGGGTCTGTCTAATCTTTATTTATGGAAGTTGAATTTATGAGTAACTATGTTCAATATGAAAATTATTTTTGGTACATAACAACTCTCGCCCTGTTAGTATAATTGAGTGTCGTCGCTTTAGGGGAATGACACTTAATGCTTCTAGGCCGGCCAAAGTGTCATGACCCATACCCAAAAATTGGGCATGATTTGTGGGTACGTCCAGCCTACGATGCAGGATCAGCGGTAGAACGCTGTAAGAGTCCACAATACTATCTAACAACTCACACAATAATATATATATATATATATATATATATATATATATATATATATATATATATATATATATATATATATATATATATAACATCAATACTCAATCACAAACTAGAGATAGATAATGGCACGATGTCATAAAATAAGGAAAATAACAAGTCATCACAATATCCAAGTCTAGAGTCTAGCAAATAATACAAAGGGTCTCAATATAAATAACATGCCAAGGCCTAAGATGGAAACATATTCAGTACAAATAAAAGATGCTAGTTACTGATCTGTTATAGCTAGGTATGTCTCCTACACAGCTGGAATCAGATCATCCTGGACTAAGGGATATACCTCAGCTGGCTCTCCATCATGCAAGCCGTAGTAGGTAGTACACCAGTCCTCTAAATAGTCGTCTAAAAAAATATATCCAATCAGGAAATGAGCGAAGTAAAAAACTCTGAAAGCAGTTTCATATACATGGTAGAGGATATATAACAACAATAGAATAAATACAAGATCCACAAGTAACTAGAAAATAAAAATATAACTAGAATAGTAAATACAAGCAACATGGTGTGAACTGTAAATAAGATAACTGATGGTACTAACTAGTGCCCTAGAGTACAAGTTTATTATGTGATCGGTTTAGGTTGCACACGAATACTCTACGGTAACTCAATTACACGTGTAGGGTGTAATTGACATATACACGAATACACTAAGGGTTTGATCACATAATCAACTCCTACTCCCCCGTACCAACTAATATTAATGGATCAAATCACGACATATTACGCACACGAATATAATATGAGCACACGGAGCACATAAATCGGGCATGAACACACGGGGCCCACGAATAGATACGAGCACAAGGAATATCCAATGCACATGATAAAGTACGTGTGTAAGGAGTACCCGATGCACACGTCTAATAAATAATATCTCCTGACTCGATCCATATAATACCAGTCCATGTAACATGGTGTTATATATACTAGTTATTAATTTTTAGTTATATCTATTTTAGTAATAATTTAGTATCTAAACTTATATTACCTTAGCTCTTAGCTCTTTGACATTACATTTCCTTACCCAATAACTTAACAACTAGAAATTACCTTAATACTAAATGCCTCAACTCAGCACCTTAACTTCAAGTACTCTACTTGGTACCTATACCTTGGTTACAATCTACCCTTGAGATAACTCATAACCTTGGCCCGATACTCCCATATCTTATCTTCGCCTTGTACAATGACCATTACCTATCAAACCTGACTCAATCCCTAAAGTAATTGAGATACTTAACTTGGTCACTCTTAGTATCCTAAGCTTAATTCCCTACTTATTGCAGTTGTTAATACTGAAGAGTTTCCTTCCTTGCTTCAAATGCTTGACTTCTCAGTCCTCTCTTGAACACTTACTTACTGTAAATGATTGATTTTATATGTTTGATCTTCCATATGGAGCTACTGCTCAGTCTTTGAACACTTATTAACACCATGCTTGCTTGTACATAGTCCTCACTGGGGGTATAACCACGCCACTGTGTGCAATACTACCTCTTCCCCACATGTCCTACAACCTAAGTTACTAACCAGGTCTGCTGCCACTGTCTTATTGTTGCAAGGACTGCAACTTAATCTAAACATGCCCTCCCCCCCCAATCTTGCCTGATACCATCAACTGATACTCTCTCCTTCCTTATATGCTGCAACCCCTAACTAGTATACATGTGCAACCATGCATCAGACTTCATCCGAGTTCTTTACCACTTCACTGCATACCAAAATGTAGCAGCTAAGGTTGCTGCCCCTGCTATATCAACTGTTGGGGGGCACTCTTCGAATTTGATACACCACATTGTATATTACTGTGTTGTGTCATTAGTTGATATTACACCGTGCTAATACAAGACCTGACTACTTACCTCCTCCACTTTCTCACACTAGCTGCTCCCTTAAGTATCTGCAAATAAAATACCTTGGTACCACAGTGTACCCATATTGCTGCTACTGAGCTAACTGCTGCAATTATCTTTAATACCCAACATCAATATGTCCAACCCACTAGACACAGCAACAAGTAGCAGTAGCTACTTGTCACACACGAGCACCTTGGTGCACACTCTATCTGATATGGTACACTTTGCAGATGCACCACACTGTGAAACACACCTACATATAGACTCACATAAACACTCAAAATAGTATACCAAATCTGAACACCACATACCTTGCCACCAACATATTCACAAACATCACAGTCATCTTATTCACAGTTCACAGTGTATAATGCATAGTTCACAAAGCCCCCTTACATTGTGCCTGACCCCCCCCCCATCGTGGGGTGCAAACGACAACAACACACTTCACTCTCTCTCTCTCTCTCACACACACACACACACACACACACACACACACACACACACATATATATATATATATATATATATATATATATATATATACGCATATACATGTATAACTTTATATATATAAATATAACACTCTAAGTAGGTTCACACCCACACTAACACCAACTAAAACACTTGGTGTGCAACAACCCACACATGAGTATCACACCATGATACTCATGTTATACCCTTTTGATACACACCTAAATCACTCCCAAACACAACCAAATTATCATGACACATCTAAAATACCAATAAGTAATATAAAATATTGAAGAATAACCCATTAGGCATTCCATTAAATACTTGGTGTGCCACATCAAAATTTTCTCCAAATGGACATAAAACCTAATGTAACTTCCTCCATAGGACTCCTATGGACCAAGTTCTTCTTCCTATGGGAAGCCCTAAGCCAAGAAAGGGTTCTTATGGGTCTATTACACCATTCTAGTATGAAATAACAAGAAAAAATATAATTTTTATCTATTAAAAGATGGATTCCCAATGTGGTTCTTCCAGTGAGTACAAGAATGAGAAATGGACACCAACTTCTTGAAATACTCCTCTTCTTTTAGCCTCTTGCAATCCTTAAGCTTCTAGCTCTCCATGGGGATGATAATGATAGGGATTGGGATTGGTTTTAAAGGAATTTGGTGGAGGAAAATGGAGGAATTTTTTTTTTTTTTTGGAAAGAACAAATGAAGAGGAAGGGGATGAAGTGATGAATATTCATGAGGCTCCTCCCCTCTAAATAGGGCTGGCCACTTAGGGTTAGGGTTGGTTTGATTACATTGTCTAAAATATCCCTCCATGCTGTATGAAGAGAGTAGCTAAATAGGGGTTTAATTAATGAAGGTTCAAATATTAACTAAATAAGATATTATATTTATTCTCTCTAATTTAACCAAAACTAATTTATTGGGTTTCTCTATTTGTCATGACAAGTCTAGTTGGGTTCAAGTCTAGTTGGGTTCATTAGCAACTAGTATAACTATGGGGTCAATTAAGCACCATCCTCTATATTAAATATTTATATATATACACCACACCAAATTATTATAAAATAAAATATATCAATAATAAATAATACAAAATGACTAAAATATCCCTATCCTGAAAAGTGATGGTTACAATCCTACCATCCTTAAAAAAATTTTGCCCTCAAAATTTAAGAAGGAACTAGCACTACACAAGCAATCAAAATAAGAAAAGAATACCTTACGGCTCAAAAAGATATGGGTACCGCTCGCGCATCTCGGCTTTCCTCTTCCAGGTAGACTCTCTCGGAGATTGATGCCTCCACGTGACACGTACCAAAGGAATTGTCTGGTTCTGCAGCACCTTCTCACGGCGATCCAAATCTCCACTAGTTGCTCTGGATAACTGAGAGTCGGACCTACCTCGTTCTCTGAGTTATCTAATACGTGACTAGGATCGATGTATTATCTCAGTTGCAACACATGGAACATATAATGTATTCCCTCTAGTGCATGCGATAAGTCTAGTCTGTAGGCTACTACACCGACCCTCGCAAGAATACTTAAGGGTATAATGTACGTGGACTAAGCTTCCCGTCTCCACCGAAGCGAATCATGCCCCGTGTCGAAGAAATCTGCAAGAACACCAGATCGCCAACCTAGAATGAAACACAATCTTAACATGCAATATAAAGCAAGCAAATACAAGCAATCACAAACAAACCTATACCTGTAACTCCAAGGTTCTCCGATGGCTATAGGCCCAATGCCTTTGTCTGTCCTACACCATCCGAAGTCTATCTATGATAAGCTTCACCTTCTCGGCTGTATCCACAATCATCTCCGGTCCCAACAATGATCTCTCACCAAAATCATCCCAAGATAAAGGAATGCGACATCTCTGTCCATACAATGCCTTAAATGGTGACATCTCGATACTGGCCTGATAACTGTTATTATAAAAAAAACTCTACCAGGTGGCGATGATCCTCCCAAGAACTTCTGAAGTCCAGAACACAAGTGCGTAACATATCCTTGAGAGTCTGAATAGTCCTTTTCGACTGTCCATCTGTCTGGGGGTGATATGCGATACTTAACTTGAGCTGGGTGCCCAAGCTAGCCTACAAACTCCTCCAAACATAGGATGTGAAGCGACTATCCTGATCCTAGACTATGCTCACAGGGACCCTATGCAATCTGATAATCTGTCGCATGTACATCTCCGCAAGCTTCTCCGTAGACGTACCCACTTTAAATGGCAAGAAGTGGGCCGATTTGGTCAACCTAGCTACGATGACCCAAATCGCGTCTTTTCCTTCTGGAGATCGCGGAAGCCCCGAAACAAAATCTATGGTAACATGCTCCCACTTTAACTTTGGAATAGGAAATGGCTGAAGCAAACCACCTGGACTCTTCCTCTTTGCTTTCACCTGCTGGCACACTAAGCATCTGGATACGAATTGTGCCACTTTTTGTGTCATACCATACCACCAGACATGCTCTTTCAGATCCCTATACATCCACCTGGTGTCACGCCCCAGTCCCAAAATATACGGGACTAGGCCATGTGACAATGGCCTGCTACGTACCAAGGGGACTCCAGTCCGACTCCAATACGTATAAGCTATAAATGAGGGTCACTATCTAGATAACACAGTATATATATCTATGTCTCAATCCACAAGGATATGTAATAAAGAAGGGACAACATATAACATGGTGTGCACCCCACACTACACTCGTCTGAATAGACTCAAAAAAATATGAGTCTACAAATACTGGGCTATACTAGCAAAAAATAAGCAAAGATCATAATAGCTGAACAATAAAAAAGTGATACAAATATCAAGTAACAGATACCTGCATACCGTTATAATACTCATCAGTAGCTCCAGCCTCCCGTCAGCAATCGACCCTACAATCTGGCAGGAAACCAGGTCCTCAGTGGGACGTAACAAGGTACAAAAATAACATGCCATAGTAAAATAAAAATAAAACAAGTGATACACTGGTGTAATCTAGAATAACTACCTAAGTGAGACACAACTTGAAGATAATGTTCGACACGTGGGTGTAGAAGCATGAAAAATACGCTGGATGGCTATACGCAGCATATTGATGCAGAGTAGCATAAACAGAGGCCTTCAGAGCCATCAAGCGTACAACAGAGCTTTCTCCGCCAAATACAGCATGAAATATAAGCTCAATGTAAGGCAGTACGTCCAAACCGCTTCAGCGTAAACAGGGTGCTTCGTCGACTCCTGGACATAAAACCCATCCTCTTGTAACGCAGCATTGAAGTGTACGAGAGACGCTTCGTATTCTCCGAAGTGAACCTGTCAGATCCTGCAATGAACCTGACGTCTGGACTTCTGACAAAGGGATACTGCTTGACTACCCAGGGATACTGCTCGACTACCCAGACGACGGCTATAATGATGGCACGGCACTGCGACCCAGGCTGTCATTTACCGCCATCTCCTTTGCATAAACTGCTTTTACGTACACGAAGGGATATGCTGCCTTGTTTTATACCGACAGACATGAGCTGTTTACGCTCTGCAGTAGAAAAACCGCCTGCCACATCAAAAGCTGCACTCCGTACGGGGCTCGAGGCACGTCTCTACGTCAAATGCACAGAGCGATGACAGCTGCTCGAGGCACGTCTCTACGTCCAATGCACAGAGCCGTGACAGTTTCTCAAGGCACGTCTCTGCTACTGATGCGCAGAAGGGCTGCAGACCTTCAAAACACGCTTTCGCATTTAATGCACAGGATGGTGGCAAATCTCGGTATTTAATGCAAGAGATTTGATTATATCTTCAAAAGCTATAATTCCGGCTAAGACGTCCACATCAGCACTCTGGCACGGTACGCAGCGGCTTCTACGCCCATTCAGCTCCCGTGCTCACTCGGCTTCTATGCCCACTCGGCCTCTATGACCACTCGGCTTCTACGCCTATTTTTGGCTTCTATGCCTACTTGGCTTCTACGCCATGGTGACAGACATTGGCTTCTACGCCCACCTCTTCTACACAAGGGATACCTACCTACGTGGCTTCTATGTCATGATCTTCGTAGCGATTATACGCGTTTTGTCCCTTAGTTGGACCCGCGTCACACGCTCATTCAAAGGATCATCTATGCGCAGGCATTAGTTATTTTAACCGTTGTGTAAAAGGGTGCTGTACTTTTCACTCCTCGGTTTCTACACCGACGGAGTGGTCACTGTCACCAAAACTCTATAAATAGAGACCTCTATCAATGGGGAAAAAGGTCGAAAAATTGGTCAAGAAAACCAATATCAGATCCACGGTCGACAAATTGGGAGGTCGAAAAATTGGTCAAGAAAACCAATATCAGATCCAAGGTCGAACTTCCAAGAAAGATGGAACCAGAGGTCAAAAGAGAGAGAAAGAGAGAGAGAATCCGGAGCTCAGGCAAAGAGTAGGGATCGACGACTTTGGCATCGTACATCCACCCTCTTTTGCAACCTTCGAAGCTGTTTCCTGTCTTCCACGGCACTTCTTCATCATCGTGTGGTCCAAGGGCTAAAGTGATCGACTGCAGATAAGACACCTATAGAAATATTTATCCAGATTAAATAAATTATACTCCCACATCCTCGTATAGGATCAAATTGTACAAGTTTGTTTGTAAACCAAAGAAGGCAGATTTCGTGTAAATCTCATCTTGAATACATTTTCATTCTTTCATTTTCCACCACAAACAAGATGGCGACTCTGCTGGGGACATCTTTCTCTTCTGATGAGGAAGTAATTGCTCAACACGATGCGGTATCTGTAAGAACTGTGAAGAAGATACTGGTCATCCAATTCGACCAGTCTGCCTACGAAGACATGCTTCGAACCGGGGGTAGCTCTCACCCTCTCTCCGTCCAAGACAACAGGAAGCTGCGCAAGGTCTGGATGCCCAAGACATCCTCTACCATTCCTGTGGACTCTCCGATCTCTCCGATCTCTCCGACCAATGAGGTTGTAGCGTTGCTCCCTCCGTGCCCTGCATGTAAAATGCAGTCTCCCGCTACGTGCGGTACAGACAAAACTTCGGGCAAAGCCTCAGCGCTAACCCAGAAGTATCCACTGCGCTCTACGCATAGAAACCAGTCTCCCGCTACAAGCGGTACAGACAAAACTTCAGACAAAGCCTCAGCGCTAATCCAGAGGTATCCACTGCACTCTACGCGTAGAAACCAGTCTCCCGCTATGCGCGGTACAGACAAAACTTCTAATGATGCCTCAGCGCCAAATCGGAAGTACAAATCACGCTCCGTGCGCAAGACAACATCTGACCTCTACGGGGAACCAGATGAGCGCTGTGATCTCCGCAAGGGAAAGCAAGCGGCAGAGTACTCAACTTTTCGGCCTTTACGCCAGCGAGGGAGCAATCTGCCTACTCTCCGGATTACGCAGGAAGCCGATGGCCGATTGAGAACCTCTTCAGCTTTACGCCAGTCTGAGCAGATCTCCAAATTACGCCAGGCGAAGTCCCACGGCGTAAAGCAAGCTCAGATTACGGAAAGACACCCTCCCTGGGTATTATTAGCCTCCCAGATGGCCAACCTATTGTACACAGGTGGCATAGGGAAAACCATGGTGCCCAGTCTCCGCATGCCCACTGGTGGGAACAGAAGGAACAAGCCATCGTCTTCTTCTTCTACTCCTCCTGACTTGCACAAATATCTAATCCAGAAGCGTAAGGAAAGGGGACCTTCCAACATGTCTATTACGCCCCCTGGCGAGCAATGTTGTAATAGTCATAAGATTATGATTGACAGCTGCTGTTCTAAAGCAAAACGGTCAGTTTTCGACCGGTTGAGCTACTCTCTGTCTTTCCAGGAAGGAGAGCCCGCACATGCATCCGTAAACATGGCTTCGCATATACCTGGAGGAAGCTCAGGTTTAAGACGTCCGTCCTCTAGAACTCTGAGCCGAAGGAGATCCAACATGCTCCTCAGAGACACTGAAGATGGGGTGTTCCAGAATACTCGTTCAAGGTCACAACAACTGACTTCGTACTCCTCTGATTCCGACGCTGGGGGTCGCCATTCTCCCGAATCAAATACTGAGAGTATAGAGTCGACTTCTGCAACAACCTATACACATCCTTCGACGATGCCTAGGGAAATGGGAGTTTATGCCGTTGAAGATGAACGCGAGGAAGCTTTGCCGTCAGAAAATGCGGAACAACGCATCACTATACTGGAGACATCTCTGAAACAAATATAATCCATAATGGAGAACATGCACCAGATGATGCTAACTCATCATGCAACTATCATGGCTCAAGCATTGGTCCCGCCAACTCAGATATGTGTGGGGGTGGACTTACCACCATCCAACCCGAGCCTAGAGCCTGCTCTAGATCAAGAGTCAGCAGTTCCTCCGCTTCCTCACTCAGAGAATGCATTACCTCCCGTTGGAGTTACGATACAACCAACTCCGCACTACACCGTAGTCCCACTTTCGACTGAAAATCTGATGCAGGCAGTACGGGAGTTGAAAGCCCAGTTTGACGCCTTGAAGCACAAAGATCAGCTCAAGAAACTGGGAATCAACCAGCCTTACCCAGCTATCTGGGAAGAGGTCCCTTTCCCTCCGAGGTACAAACCTCAGACTATGGCTCTGTTCGAGGGAAAAACATCACCAAGTCAGTACATAAACTATTTCAGTATGATGATGGTATTGCTACAAGGGAACGACGCCCTCCTCACTTGGGTGTTCAAAGGCTGCCTCTCAGGAGTAGCCTATCAGTGGTACCGTAGCTTGGCAGACAACTGCATTACTTCCTTCGAAGACTTCAAAGCTTTATTCTTCACACGATTCTACGAGGGAGGAATGGACATGTCTATGTCCTCTCTCATCGAAGTCAAGCAGAGGAAAAAGGAAGACGTTCGCACCTTCGTCGAACGTTTTTGTCATGCCACCTTACAGATTCCCCCAGGAGTTCCAGACTCTGCGTTAGTAGACATTTGCAAGAAGAACCTCCTTCCCGTAGTCTCGGTGTTTACAGGACCATATCAGTTCCATGACTGGCCCTTGTTCATCATCTCGGCAGTGGCCGCCAAAGACAACAGTTGCAAGGCACGCGACAATGGCAACATGATCTCCGCCTCTGACAGAGGCAAAAGGTCATCTCCCAGTAGTGACCATCCTCGCAGCTCCAAGGAAAAAGAAGCTCTGGCGATCAATACTGCCAGACAAAAGACCGCGGCAACCGCACAAGCGAGATCCGGGACCTCCAGGCCCGTCGAAGTCTACTCTTTCGACGACGACGATATCCCAAGTATATTCGAGTGTCTCATCAAAAGTGGCAAGATCACCCTTCCGGAGCTAAGACGGCCCCAAGAAGTCGGCAGTACTAACGACCCCAAATACTGTATCTTCCACAGATACGTGTACCACCCGACAAAGGCGTGTTACATACTGAAAAGGAAGATCCAGGGGTTAATCGATGCTAAAGCCATCACTCTGCACAACACCGAGAAGACGGTCACGGCCAACATGATCTCTCTGCGGTTTGACAACCTGCCTTCCCAAGAAGTCTCGAACGGTATCACACCCATTTCCCGGACCACAATGAACATCGTCAATCTCTCTCTGGCTAGGGGTCAAAATCATGACCTGGTACCCCTAACCACCCGGCAGGGCAAGATTATATGGGTTCATCCGGATTTGGTGTCAGAGCTCGAGGAGGAGACTAAAGCTACTAAGGCTACGTCTAGAAAGAGCTCCAAATACAAACCATGCCATATGGTCACAACTTCTTTGCCATCAGACGAAGACAAGGTATTTGCTGTAACCCGTTCAGGGAAAGCCTACCTCAACGACTACGGAGCAAGTCAGGAAGATGCACCGGCGGACGCTTCAGCTGCCAAACCTTCAGGACCAGACCCTATTGTACCAGATGTCGGTCCTTCAAAACCAACTCCGGCGGACAAGGGGAAGCAAAGAGAAGTGCGCTTTGATAAACCTGTAAAAAATATTCCAAACAAAGGTTTAGAGAAGCCATACAACTTCGACATACTGGCCCAACTGGCTAATACACCAGCCAGGCTGTCCATCTTCGAGCTACTCAGGCTTTCCCAAGACACTCGTCTAGCCCTGAGTGAAGCACTGATGCAGACGGAGGCATGCTTGACCCAGCTCAAGTCCCCCGACGAAGAACCGTTGGCATGTACTCAATGCCACAGTGTAATAGAAGTGGTCCCAAATATTACTTTCACTCAAGACGACATGCTGTTAAAACATAACAGGCATGACAGGCCCCTCTATTACACCGGGTACGTCGGTTCCATGAAGGTCGATCAGATTCACATAGATTCGGGATCGTCGATCAACATCATCCCTCACAGTCTGCTCAGACCGTTGAGGATTCCTACCAGCGAATTGGCTTACACCTCCACTACAATCGTGGGTTTCAACGCCGGAAGAAGTAAGCCATTGGGGAAAATTCGCCTGAGGATCCAGATTGGCAACCTCAGATCGGTGGCCACATGTTACGTCATCGATTCAGAGGTGTCCTACAACATTTTGCTGGGAAGACCGTGGATCCACGACCACAACATCATTCCTTCAACTCTACATCAATGCCTCAAATATGTAGACCCCCAAGGAACAGTACAAACGGAGGTTGCTGACCTAAACCCGTTTAAAGGAGTAGAATCCTACTATTCCGATGCCGTGTTGTACTCTCAAGACCACACGGAAGAAGGGTCAGGCGAGGCAGAGAAGAAATCCCACAGGGAGCCAGAAGAACCCTCTGTCGCACTACCGCTGTCAATCAAGGTGAAAGGACGAACCACTCGTCCAAAAGCCATAGAGCCTATGGCTATTCACCTGAACAAGACCAGGTCAGGAAAAGGGAGTGATCCTCTAGTGATCACTTTGAACCAGAAGCCTCCACCCCTGGTCATCAACCTTAGGCGCAACGGGCAGCCGACTGATGTAAATGCAACCAAGAACGGAGTTCCAGATGATAATAAACATCCTCTTTCCCAGTATATTGACGCTCAAATTCCAAATCAGGAATCTACTCCCCGTGACGAGGTAGAACCCATAGCACAAAAATTCTTAGAAGTTATGAACTCCTACCGTCCGTATGTCTGGGAAGTAGCGTCATCATCCAACGTCGTCACAACGTATGGACCACATGGGGATTCTATCTTCATTGTCCCGCCTACCTGCAGTAGCCAGCGATCAATAGTCTTCGGCCGCATGGACAATAAACCGGCTATCTAGGAAGATTCTTTCAATGATATCGCTGAAAAAATACAAGTTCACCGATACAGCCCGCAAGCGTTGAGGATCATGCAAAACATAGGCTACGACTTGGAGCGGAAGCCAGGCCTCAACTATGGAAGAGGCAGACGAACGCCGCTGCGCGGCGACCCCCGCTATCAATAAACTCGTTTCGGGTTAGGGTATGCCACCTCCCTTACGACTTCCAAGTCAGATGAGGACATCTTTTCCTCTTCTCAGAATGGCTCGTCACCCTCCGACTCACCTGATGTTTTCGAACAAACATTATCGGTGAATATGGTAGTGACAGATTCCTTCGAATCAGATGAACAGGATTCTGAGCTGTTTGAGAATGACTCTTGGGCTCAGCAAATGGATACGCAGTAGGAATTCCGCTTCGAGCAAAAGGAACCACCCACCAAAGACGAAGTTATCCAGGTTGATGTTGGGGGTGAACTTTCGCCAAAGCCGATATTTATCAGTAACAATCTTTCCCCAGCTGAAAGGGAAGAAGTTATCCAGCTGATAAAAGAGTATATCGACGTCTTTGCATGGGATTATGAGGACATGCCGGGCCTTGACCCAAAGGTGGCTACTCACAAACTCAATATATTGACCGACTCAAAGCCTGTGAAGCAGCACCAACGCCGGTTCCGCCCGGATATGATGGACGCCATCGAAGCTGAAGTCAAGAAGTTGATAGCCTGCAGTTTCATCCGGGAAGAACAATATCCCGACTGGGTCGCCAACGTTGTCCCAGTCATGAAAAAAAATGAGAAAATACGTATCTACATCGATTACCGAGATCTGAATGCGACCTGCCCCAAGGATGAGTTCCCTCTTCCCATCACGGACATCATGATCGACAACACCTGCGGTTTTGAACCTATGTCTTTCATGGACGGATTCTCAGGATACAATCAGATCAAGATGCATCCCGAAGACGAGAAGCACACTACCTTCCGGATACCGTTGGGGGTATATTGCTATACGGTCATGCCTTTCGGATTGAAGAACGTCGGGGCTACATACCAACGGGCTATGAGTAACATATTCCATGAGCATTTACGCAAAATAGTAGAATGTTACATGGACGACATAGCCGTCAAGAGCCGCCTCAAAGATAATCACATTCAAGACTTGAGGACGGTATTCGAGTTAATGCGCCAACATCAACTCAAGATGAACCCTACGAAGTCCTTTCTGGGTGTATCTAGTGGCAAATTCCTGGGATTTATCATCACCGCCAAAGGCATCCAAGTGGACCCTGACAAAGTCCAGGCCATCGTAGAAATGTGACTGCCCCGCAATCTGAGGGAACTCCGGGGATTTTAAAGCCGTCTGGCTTATATCCGGAGATTCATATCCAACCTCTCGGGAAGATGTCAGCCCTTTTCGCATCTCATGAAGAAAGGTGTATCCTTCGTATGGGACAAAACCTGTCAGCAAGCGTTCGGAGATATCAAACGCTACCTCACCAGTCTGCCAGTTCTGGTGCCTTCCGTCATGGGAAGGCCATTCTTGCTGTACGTCCGAGCAATGGATCATTCGCTAGGAGCTCTTTTCGCTCAGAAGAACGATATGGGGCATGAACAGGCTATCTACTACCTCAGCAGGATGATGGTCGGAGCCGAACACCGGTACAACCCAGTGGAGAAAGAATGCTTGGCTCTGATGTTCGCTATCCAGAAGACGCGGCACTATGTCACCGGCCAGATTATTCATATCATCTCCAGGATCAACCCTCTTTGAGTACTGATGAGCAAGCCGAGTGCTCTTAATTCCTGACTCGCGACTTGGGCGATGCTGTTAACACCATATGACATGGTATACGTCCCGCAGAAGTCCATCAAAGGCCAAGCGCTGGCCGACTTCCTAGCTGCTCATCCGATCCCGGAGGCCTCCAAATTATATGAGGACATCCCTGACGAAGTTGCAGAATATAATTCCGTAATGGAAAGTGATGCATGGCAACTGTTCTTCGACGGCGCCTCCAGGATTGGTCCTAAGGGAAACGTGGTTTCAGGGGTAGGAATCGTCCTGGTCACTCCTGATAAACTCGTCATCTACCGAGCATATTCTCTTAGCGAACCATGCTCCAACAATGTGGCAGAGTACAATGCTCTGCTAATCGGGCTCCAAGTCGCCAAAGAGCTAGGGGTCGAGTCCCTGGAAGCTTTCGGTGATTCTCTGCTTATAGTCAATCAAGTCAGGGGAATATATGAAGTCCGGAATCCAGACCTCATCCCCTATCACCAAGCAACGGTCGAGACAGCCATGACATTCAAAGGGTTCTTCCTATAGCATGTACCTCGATCTCAGAATCTGGAAGCTGATGCCCTAGCTAGTCTAGCTGCGGATTTAGCCACTCCTATAAAAAGGCAGGATTCGGTAATCCTTCTTAACAGAGATTTATTCTGTGTAAAGAACAACTTTCACATAGAACGCAGCTACGCTGTGAACACATATCCCCCTAGAAGAGACTGGAGAAGTCCCTTCATAGATTTCGTCGCATACGAAATCTTGCCGGAGGACCCCAAAGAAGCAGTATCCGTCAAAAGACGATCATTATGCTTCTACTTCGAGGCATCTTCACAATGCCTATATCGCCGGACCTACGACGGACTGCTATTGAGATATCTCTCTAACGACGAAGCACAGCAGATTATTCGGGAAGCTCACGACGGCGTATGCGGAGCACATCAGCCCGGTCCTAAGCTACATGATCGTATCAGGAGAATGGGCTATTACTGGCCCACTATGATCGCAGACGCGATCAACTATGCAAGACAATGCAGAGCCTGTTAGGTTCATGCAGACTTCATACATCAACCGTCTGAATATCTATATCCTACGGTTGCATCCTGGCCTTTCAAAGCATGGGGTATGGATATCATTGGTCCTATTCACCCGTCTTCTTCCAGAGGTCACCGGTTCATACTGGCCATCACGGATTACTTCTCCAAATGGGCAGAGGTGATCCCTCTTGCTGAGGTAAAGGTGTCTAATGTAATCAGCTTCATCAAGCATCACGTCATTTATCGCTTTGGGATTCCCCGAAGGATAATCCATGACAATGGGCCTCAGTTCATCAGCCAAGCGTTTCATCGATTTTGCGATAAAAATCGGATACATAATATTGCCTCTACGGCATATTATCCAGCTGCTAATAGTTTGGCGGAAGCTTTCAACAAAACCATTATCAAACTCTTGAAGAAGTTCGTCCCTTCAAACAAGAGAGATTGGAATGAGAAGCTGGGCGAATATCTCTGGGCATACCGCACAACGGTACAAACACCGACAGGTTATACCCCATTTTCACTGATCTACGGGAGCGAAGCAGTTCTCCCCATTAAAATCCAGATCCCGTCACTCAGGATAGCCGTGACTAGTGAGCTGACTCAAGAAAAGAATGACCTGTTAAGGCTTCAAGAGCTAGAAGGATTAGACGAGAAACGCCTCCGAGCTCAACAGCGCATCGCGCTCTACCAAGCACCCATTTCCAAAGCTTTCAATCATAAAGTAAAGGAAAGAGTGTTCAAAGTCGGCGAGCTAGTTTTAGTCGTAAGAAGGCCGATGATCCTTACTCATAGGAGTAAAGGCAAATTCCAGCCCAAGTGGGAAGGCCCTTATGTGATCGAGACAACGTTCTCAAACGGCGCTTACCGGTTAGCCCAGCCTAATGGAGACCTGTTAATGGCTCCTATCAACGGTAAATTCCTGAAAAGGTACTATGCTTAACCTCCTCTGCTCAAGTGGAATATAGCGAGAATCTCAATTCTGACAAAACTACTTCCAAAATAAAACTAGTTGGGTCATATTCTATCATGTCCGTATGACCTCTGAATAGACATATCCTGCTAAAAGGTTATCAAGAGTCTATCACGTTCATACTACCTCTGATATCACTCTTGCCCAAATCTGTCATTTACATTCCGAAATGATGGGTCCACAAAGTCAGAAAAGAGTCGCTTTTATTTATTCCCAAAAAGAGCATAATTATATTTGGGAAGCAAAAAGAAGAAAGGGTACATCATTGTGGGGGAGCGGTCAGATCGCGAATCAGCTGTACCAGTGCAGCTATCCTCTCATCCCTGGAAACCAAGGCATCAGCGCGGGCCCGCTCTAGCCGTGCCTCAGGATTGTTCATAAAGGACAGCTCGGCCCTTGTCCGAAGAGAGCCAGCACGGGCAGCTTCTGCGAGCTCCAGATCCCGTCGTGCTGTGCTCAGTCGACCAGTCGCTACATTTAGACCTGCCAACGACTGAGAAGCCCACTCCTCTGCCAGAGCGAGTTTTTCCTTCAACTTGCGGGCCCTCGCTACGTTCCCTTCATGCTCGGATTGGCACTTCGTCTGAAGGGCAAGAGCCTCCTCCACGACAGCTTTTCTTTCATCCATCTCCAGCTTATGTGCTTTGATGGAGTCATCTAGGCTTTTCAGCTGTTTAGTAAGCCGCACAGTCATGAGGTCATATCTGGCCTGGACCTCAGATTCAAGGCTGCCCTGAGCCAGCTGCAAGTATTCGTTAATAGGTTGCTCTAAACCATTAACCATCGCCTCCAGGGCGCCAGCTACCCCAGAATCGCCGAACTTCCTGACCGCCCCGATCGAAAACTGAGAAGCCTTCTTCAGACGTTTGAAGTCTAGATTCTTCGCCAACACCATTGATATCAGCATTTTCAAACTGGTGTAAAAGAGGCTGGTGTATTGCTCGGTCAGCGCAACTAGATCCAATTGGACGCAAGGAGTGGCCGCAATATTGGCAAGTCCCCTCCAGGAATGATTGCAGACGAGGTAGCCACAGCCGCCGCATCGACGGGCGGTGCGACCGAAGGAGGTGCGACAACAACGGTCGAAGTCATCGGCATACTCGCGAGAGGCGAGGTCACGACAACGGGTTTGTCCTCCTCTTGAGGTGACAAAACCACTCCGGGCGAGCTGGCCCCCGAAGATATTTCCTCCTCGAAGTCGGGCGCCTCCGTATCATCGCCAGGAGCCCGAGCAGAGCCAGAAGGCGCTTCAACGCTATACTCCCCGTGGACGCCGTCCCCTGAGAAGAGGACAAGAAAGTTGATATCAATATGATGGTAATCTTTCTAAGAGGAGACATAAAGATGACATTTACCCGTAGCCAACGGTATATATGCCGCATCTGCAGCCCACGTAGCTAAATCACGCCTTAATGACGCAATACGAACTGTCATACCTGGAGAAGGGGGTGGGCCCACCGACACCACCAGGTGCTCTACCGAGCCTTCACCAAGACGCAGTCGAGGCTCGTCAGCCGGAATCTCGCTAGGCATGCTCGCGGACACGGCAGGAGTTTCATCCGTTGCTGTTCCAGGGAAAGATTCTCTTATTTGCCTCGGCCACGCGGGCGACTTCGTTCCACTACCGGAGGCGGTGGCAGCAACGGCAGCCTCAGGCAGGAGTTCTCCGGCATCGCCAGCCGAAACTAAGGGTCCCTCTCCGAAAGGCGAGGAACCTCCAATCAAAGAGACATCCCCAACAGGGGAGACAGCAGGTTCCTCTCTAGGAGCCTCAATACCAGGAATCCGGAGAGAACGAGCAACTGTCTTTTTCTTCCTCTTGAGAGGGGAAGTCTGCTTCGAAGCAGGAGCCCTTCGCTTCCCAGATACTGCTAAAGCCCCCGCAGGCGGAGGCACTTCACACCTCGTCACCGACACCAGAGGCTCATCCGGAGTGACGGACCCCTCACCCTCGTCAGACAAAACCGAGGGGACTTTGACTCTTCCTCCAGACTTGAGAGAAGGTACCCTAAAGCTTCCACGCATGTCAAAATCGTGATGGAAGGTGTTGATCGCCACATAGAATTGGGCATACGAATGGAGGATGCGCAGCTCCGTGGAGAGTGTGACGACCGGCACGATAAAGATTGTGCCTGTGCAACCCATGATAAAATACCGCCATCCTCTGGCTCCATCAATGAGTCCGCCCCTGGACCTGAAGCTGGTGACGGCATTGCCTACGTGCAGCTGATCGTACCCAAACTGCCTGGCAAACCGACTGGGCAAGTAGGGCTCGAAGAAGCAATGATCTTCGCTTCTGTACAGCAAATGGGAGGGTCTGATGCAGACCAACCAATTAAAAGCTTCCGGAGAAAGATTGGTCTTCTCTCCACCTAAATCCTCAAGCCTAATACCCGACTGATTGCGATGTACAGAGGGGACAGTGCAGAGGAGCTTCCAGCAATGACCGAGGCTCAGCACCAGCCGACAGTCTAAAACTGTGTTCACGTTCCAGGGAGAGTCCTTGTAGTTCAGCAAGAAACTACCCCCCGAACTACTGCCAGGGCCGAGAGACATCACCCGGGGGTTGTAGAGAATTAACCATCCCATCAAATACAGGTATGGTAACTCTACCCGGGGAAAGCTATCACCCCGAGCTTCATCGACGAGCAGTCCATCAGTCATGGCTTTTAAACCAGCCTGTATACGACACACCATGGCAGGAGAAAGCCCAGTCTTGCCCCGAACACCAGACGCACGGCAGGCCACAGGATGTTCCGGTGAATGCTGTCCGCGGATGCGATGTCGGGCACCACTACTCGACGCAGCCATATGGAGAGAAAGCCAGCCAGCCAGGCTTTCTTAGACAGAGGCCTGCGGCAACGTCTCAAGTAACTATAGGCCTTAGTGCCTTCAGGGTACTTTCCTACCCCATCATTGAGAATCTGATCTGGAGCTTTGGCATCCTCCATAAGATCCTCGACGACCTGGGCACTAAGCACGCCCAAACAGTTCACGGGCTCATTCTTGCCCCCCGAAACTTTCTCCGACTTGACGGCCCTGGCCCGGTGGAAGAAGAGGTAGGACATCCACTTAGTGGTGTGAGCCAAATCAGAAGGCTCATCATAAAAAGCAGTGCACGCGAAGTAGTGGCACATCAGCTCCTGATACACCTCCACAACCCGAGGGTCCGAGTCCTCCAACTCCCGGTTGGTGGGAACGTACTCTTCATATGGGGTGTCCCCCATCGACAGTCTCGAGATCACTGCCATCTCATGGAGGGCCAACCCCAACTCCCCCAGTGGAGTGGCGAAGGTCCCGGTGAGCGAAATATATTGCTCTATCAGTGCCAGAAACATGTTAGGGTTGGGAGGTAACCCAACACTCATCGCAGTCACAGCAGCATACAGTCCGATGACCTCCAGCTCTCTCCGAAAATGCTTCAAGGCCCAGTCAACTAGGCAAGCCCATCGGAGGTTTGTTGGGGTGATCCACCCATTGCACCGAGGATTCTCCTTGGGGTATACCCCCCCTCGCCCCATGAAGTCGTTGTAGAAAGTCGGCAATTGGACCGGCTGGATCACTGAACTGTCTTCACTCGGGATGCTGCCCGGGAACAGTCCCCTGAATAGCGTCACAACGCCGGAAGGGCGACTGACAAACGACCCCTGGTCAGCTCCTTTCAAATGAAAGATCTTCCCCGGCTTGCCGTGAAGATCGGAAGTTAGCGTCCACGACATCCTCCTGGAATGTGTCGCATGGGAGAAAGCCGAGATGGGATAATCTTTCGACATCGTTGGCAGATACAAGATCACACTCTCGGCGGAGAAAACTCAGGGTTCTCTCTTAGGCTTCGTCTGGGACTGTTTATCAATCATGTCCCCAAAAAGAAAAGTCGGCTTAATGTACTGGTCCCCGTCTATGTACGTCAGGGGCTCTCCGTTAATCATGTTCAGCAATGTCCGCTCGCCCTGAGCCGATATCAAGATCTTCCTTCCTTCCTTCAGGATACTGGGGTCCGGAGATAGGAAATGTCACGTGGGACAGATCCTCCAGATAGTTTGAGTGCAGCATCCCGGCAGCGGAACCCATCACCTCGGCCAGTGGAGACTCATGCAAGTCAACTGCAAAAGTGCAAAAAAAACACGTCATTATAACTCTTGCAACATAAAGACCAAGAAACGACCGTCTGTGCTTTACGCCAAGACTGTACAAAATTTGGTCATTTTATGCCGGAAGTCACATCCAGAAGCGTAATTGGCGGTATACAGTCCGTGCTTTACGCCAGACTACCAAAATTCTAGTTATTACGCCGGAGGTCCCATCCACAAGCGTAAAACTAAAATTTTATATTATACACCAAGTTTTCGACAGTCCGAGCTTTTACGCTCAAAACTGCGAAAACATGGAGTTTTACGCTAGCACATTAGAAATATGGACGTAAAAGATGAAAACGTCTCCGTGCGTCATCTTCCTCAAAGAGGCTATCAGCACAGAAGACGACCTAGCGCGGTCACGTTCAACATGTGCGAAGGATTTTTCGTTGTTCTTTGTCATCCCAAAGGCTCTACCTCTAAGGCCAGGTGCGCTACTCATCGGCGGGATGCTTCGCTCAGAAGAAAGTTTATCTTGTCCGACCGAAGACTCTCGCGCTGGGGCAGAAGAACGAGAAGAAGAACCTATACTCTTTTCCTTAGTGGAGGGGATTTGCTTCGGCGTCATTTCTGAAAACTCGGAGTGTTCGGAAGAAGAACGAGGGGAAAGACTCAAAACAGTCAAAGGCTCTCTTTCGCAGAAGACGGATAAAAAGTTTTTCTCTCAAAAGCTTGGGATATATATAGAGTTCGGGTCGACTCCTCGAATCCTCGGACGGGCTCCTCGAAACCCCAACCAAAATCTCACAATTAATATTTGGTTATGATTGGGTACTACGTCAGCCCACTACTCTCGAAAGGCGGACAGTCAGCAAATTCGAAGAGTTTTTCGTGCAAAAACAGGTCAGCGGTTCCTACACTAAGGAGCTTTCTACGCTCGACAGCAACAGATCTACGGTTTTACGCTCGCAAGCTACAAGTCTATGGTTTTATGCCCGGATGCCTTTGTGCTCGGTAGCTTTTATGCTCGAGAGGCTACAAACCTACGACTTTACGCTCAGCAGATACCAAATCGATGATCTCATGCTCGGTGGCTTTCTACGCTCAATAGGCTACGAACTCAGGATTTTCAGCTCATCTACACTACGGATCTCTGACTTTCCGTATATCCGAACAGTTCTCGAGGCGGTCGATTACAGGAGTTCACACAGAAGATACTCCTTCTTGACCTCAAAATATTCCAAGTACCCAAAACATACAGAGTTCAAACATTGAGAAATTACTCTTCTCGGGTCAATTGGAGGTTCATCCAGACTCCAGTTCGAATATTTCATCTATCAAGATGGCAACTCAGTTTGACAGTCATTTCTCGACCCTGTTCCAAGGGATTTTTCGAGAAGTCATTCTTGAAGATGAAGTCTGAAACAAGAATTCTGTTTACACAGAAGTGAAAATAACAGTTCAGAATTCTACGCGGTTCCTCATTCCTGACAACAGAACAGTTCGAACACTCGAACGCTAAAACGGCTTTCTACGCAGGACAGGGCCTAAATACTCTTTCTATCAGAGTCAGCATAAAGAATCAGACGTGTCGAAGCTACACATATTCAGACTTCACAGCAACGTATGGCAAGACGATCATATACGGAGAAGAAAGACGATTTTATTAAAATCAAAATCATGATTACATATGAGGGAAATCCTGTCTATAAGGGGTTCTTTCTTTATTTTTTATGGTTACATATGAGAAAAATCCCGTCTACAAAGGATTTCCTTGTCTTCATTGGAAGGCCGCCCCAGAATCTGTTCTACCGGGTTCTCGCATCGGTGCAGGTCTTCCTCTTCTTCCATGACAGTTCATCGACCACCACAGTCATGAACAAGAAGATCGATGGTGGGAGGATACAGAACTGGGCCTGCATAAATGATGCAGATCCCATGCTCCGTACGCCATGACCGATCCAGTTGAGGCTTCTTTAAGACCCAACTCGATCGAGGATAGAAGTTACAGTTTGTCTGCTCTTGTCCGCGAAGGTCTCAGGGGAAAATATACAGCTTGCAAGCTGTGTGGTCTAATACGACCCTTCCCTTCTCCTGGAAGAACAGCCATATAAAGTTGCTGATTATCTCGAGCAAGGGAGGCTAAGATATCCTTCTATGATCCATCATTGTAGTGGACACTTGCTCGAAGACGCCGTCTTTTTCGGCTCCTTATACGCTGGAAGAACATGATCTCCTTCTTCCTCAGGTCGACCCGACGAACTCCGGCGATCATCTCTGCGTGGTGATGGAAATGTGGGGAGAACAGGTTAAACCCTCAGCCTTTTTATAGGCGAAAGAGGTCACACCGGTCCCCAATAAATCTGCCATAAAGTCAGCGTCGACTATTTCAACGCTCCATTCAGAAACGTTTTGAGTTACGAGGAGCGGTTCATGCTTCATTCAAAGCATTTCAAATTTCGAAGAATTTAAAAGCTTTGAAGGGGGTCTTGTAGAAGCATAAAAAATACGTTGGACGGCTATACGCAGCATATTGATACAAAGCAGCGTAAACAAAGGCCTTCAGAGCTATCAAGCGTACAACAGAGCTTTTTCTGCCAAATACAGCATGAAATATAAGCTCAACGTAAGGCAGCACGTCCAAACCGCTTTAGCGTAAACAGGGTGCTTCGTCGACTCCTGTGCGTAAAACCCATCCTCTTGTAACGCAGCATTGAAGTGTACGAGAGACACTTCATATTCTCCAAAGTGAACCTGTCAGATCCTACAATAAACCTGACGTCTGGACTTCTGACAAAGGGATACTGCTCGACTACCCAGGGATACTGCTCGACTATCCAGACGACGGCTATAATGATGGCACGGCACTGCCACCCAGTCTGTCATTTACCGTCATCTCCTTTGCGTAAACTGCTTTTACGTGCACTAAGGGATACGCTGCCTTGTTTTACACAGGCAGACATGATCTGTTTACGCTCTGCAGTAGACAAACTGCCTGTTATATCAAAAGCTGCACTCTGTACGAGGCTCGAGGCACATCTCTACGTCAAATGCACAGAGCGATGATAGCTGCTCGAGGTACGTCTCTACGTCCAATGCACAGAGCGGTGACAGTTTCTCAAGGCACGTCTCTGCGACTGATACGCAGAAGGGCTGCAGACCTTCAAAACACGCTTCCGTATTTAATGCACAGGATGGTGGCAAATCTCGACATTTAATGCAAGAGATTTGATTATATCTTCAAAAGCTGTAATTCTGGCTAAGACGTCCACATCAGCACTCTGGCACGGTACGCAGCGGCTTCTACGCCCATTCAGCTCCGGTGCTCACTCGACTTCTACGCCCTCTCGGCCTCTATGACCACTCGGCTTCTACGCCCACTAGGCCTCTATGACCACTCGGCTTCTACGCCTATTTTCGACTTCTATGCCTACTTGGCTTCTACGCCATGGTGACAGACATTGGCTTCTACACCCACCTCTTCTACACAAGGGATACCTACCTACGTGGCTTCTACGTCGTGATCTTCGTAGATACCTACCTACGTGGCTTCTACGTCGTGATCTTCGTAGCGATTATACGCATTTTGTCCCTTAGTTGGACCCGCGTCACACGCTCATTCAAAGGATCATCTATGCGCAGGCATTGGTTATTTTAACCGTTGTGTAAAAGGGTATTGTACTTTCCACTCCTCGGTTTCTACACCGACGGAGTGGTCACTGTCACCAAAACTCTATAAATAGAGACCTCTATCAATGGGGAAAAAGGTCAAAAAATTGGTCAAGAAAACCAATATCAGATCCACGGTCGACAAATTGGGAGGTCAAAATATTGGTCAAGAAAACCAATATCAGATCCAAGGTCGAACTTCCAAGAAAGATCGAACCAGAGGTCAAGAGAAGAGAGAGAGAGAGAGAGAGAGAGAGAGAGAGAGAGAGAGAGAGAGAGAATCTGGAGCTCAGGCAAAGAGTAGGGATCGACGACTTTGGCATCGTACATCCACCCTCTTTTGCAACCTTCGAAGCTGCTTTCTGTCTTCCACGGTACTTCTTCATCATCGCGTGGTCCAAGGGCTAAAGTGATCGACTGCAGATCAGACACCTATAGCAATATTTACCCAGATTAAATAAATTATACTCCCACATCCTCGTATAGGATCAAATTGTACAAGTTTGTTTGTAAACCAAAGAAGGCGGGTTTCGTGTAAACTCCATCTTGAATACATTTTCATTCTTTTATTTTCCACCACAAACAGTGGGCTTTCCAAATATAAATTCGTAGCTCTGAGGCACAGAAATACACGGTGCATACCGTAGCTTCGAGCACAGAGTCACACGGGTGAAACTACGACTTCGGATACAGGATCACTACATAAATAATATATATATATATATATATATATATATATATATATATATATATATATATATATATATATATATATATATATATATATATATCGCGTGTAAAGTAGCCCAAGCGTCTAGTAACTGTTTTTTCCTCCCAATGCGGTCAACGAGACGCATCCGCTGCTCGCTGAGCCTGAACCTCTATCTAACAGTCTCGTCATACTGAAGTAACTAGCAACAAATATGATCCTATAGTCATCACAGATTCCTGTCATACTGACACTATCAGGATACAAAAAGTCTTGCACGATGACCATGTCTGAATGTGTCCTAGGATTCTGATATAACCAAGTAGGTACTTCAAGGTATCAAAAAACATCTAACAATCGATACTAGACGTTACCGATGAACATCTGCACCCAGATACGACCCGGATGCTAAGTAACAATTCTGATCCAAAGCGCACACAATGTATAGATAGAATAAACAGTGAATCTGGAAATAAGATACAGAGTGGAAAGGTACACTTGCCTTGATCCAGATGCTGAAGGTGGGGCTCCGGTACAACGTCCAAGTCTGAGGATCCTAAAGTACAAAATTGACCTTGTTAAACTTCCTCTGAGATCGAGCAAGAACTCCTTGTATGGATGAGCTAGATCGTTGACGGTAAACTGGGTCACAGCATGGTGCAGAGCGGTCAAAGCGTCTGCAAAACTAGACTGTGGTACAGTGACTTGGCCGGGAACCTGGGGGTGTTCGTGTGTACGCTTCTAGGAGCTTCATATCTCTTGGTTGAAGAACTACAATAACTCGCGGTTGAGGATATGGATGTAGCGGTGACATCGTACGACAGGGACAGTCATTTGCTCGATCGTTGGTCCGCAGGTTCATGTGATCGGCTATGCACCGAAATGATAGTGCGAAGGTGACGACCGTGCATAGCTTCTCGACCATGTTTGGCGTACTACATACTATAGGGTCTGATGTAGGTAGTTTGGAATCTACCGGCATGAACGACGAACGGCCCAAGCATACTTGCATGACCCATCGATTCTCTGTACGCGAGATGGGCCACCGCGCCTACAAGCTGCGGTCACTGGAAGAGCGACAAAAGAGAAACATTGGGTTGGCAGGCGGGGAGTTGGGAACTGACGTCGAGTGCCGAAGCGCTAGCGCAGTGCATGACCCACTGGTCGTCGATACCAGGTGAACGTGCTCCGACGGTGATGGTGGCAGTGGTCGAGGTATTCATAGCAGTGCTCATGGTGATGGTGGCAGTGGGAGCAGCGGTGGTGTTCGGTGACGGTGACAGTGGCAGTGACAGTGACGAGGTGGTGGTAGCTACGATGGGTGTAGGTAGTGGGGGTATTGTTGCTGTTGTTGTCAGGATAGAGTAGGAGGTATTGTGTCATGGTGGAGATGGCGGTGGTCGTGGTCGGGGTGGTGAAGGTTGTGTGGTGTCGTGGTAGAGATAGCGGTGGTCATGGTCGGGGTGGTAAAGGTGGTGTGGTGGAGATAGCGGTGGTCGTGGTCGAGGTGGTGAAGGTGGTGTGGTGTTGGAGTCGTGGTGGGGGTGGTGGTGTAGCTCCGATGAAGGTGTTGGAGGTGGTGGCGAAGGTGCTGTTGGTTGGGGTGGTGGTGTTGGAGTCGTGGCTAAGGTAGCAACGGTCGGTAGAGATGGCGGCTCGTGGTGGTGGTCCGGCCGGTGGTTATGGAATGGAGAAGAAGGAGAATAATAATGAAGAAGAAGAATATAAGAAGAAGAAGAAGAAGAAGAAGAAGAAGGAGTCGGCTGAATGTAGAGGGTAGGAGAGAGAGTGTAGGGGGGATTTTTAGGTCTCCTCTTGGAATTAGGGTCGGCCACATTTGGATGGATGTGTGTGTGTTAATATAGAGGAAGTGTGTGGTTGTGATGGGGGGAAATTTGAATCAAGAGTTAGGATTCTTCATAAGGGAATAATACAATACAAGGGGAGAGAGTGGGTGATGATGACCGGTCATGAGGATAGGGGGGTTCTTCATTTTCTTTGGACCAAGGGAAGGGTGACACTTATCACCCTTTTTGTATTTAAGCCCCTTAACATTTGGGGATTTACACATAAAGAAAAAATGGTGAAAATTTGACGTGGAAAGTTGTGTTTAGTATTTTATAGGATGAGAGAGTGTTGTGTGCTTTGTATGATCCTCATGAATTAATATTGGATTAAGTTGGGGTTAGGTTAAGTTGGTATCCCCAATTTAATTAAATAAAGTGTTATATGTGCTCTTAAATTAAATGTGAGTACATGGGGTCACAATTGAGAGTGACACAAAGGTCATGGACGGTGTAGGCTTGGTGTCAGTCTTGGGCCCTTTAACTGGTTAGGCGAAACGGGTTGAGTTTGTGTCCCTAAATCGATGGCAAGGATATAGGTACAAGATATAGGATTAAAGAATTAATTTTTGTGACTCGAAAGTTGTGCAATTAAAATAGAGCATAAGAGAGTATGTTTGTGAGTGACAGAAATATTCAGTGCCTATGTTGGCTTGTCATGTCAAAAGTGCAAAAATTTGTTGAAAAGTAAAGGCTATTATTGTGTTCCAATTATTGTAACCACGGTAAAGTGTACCAAGGGTTTAAATTAAAGAATCAGTCTACACAATTCTAATTTCTAATCCTTAGACAACCTGAAACTAAACCAAAATTATTACCATATCTAGTCTACCTAAAAATTATTTTAAGAAGATCTACATCCTTCCCAAGTTAGGAAGAATTTCGTCCCCAAAATTAAAAATAAAGCACGAATAAGAGTTGTGAGAATTAAAAGTTAACGGGTAATGAAATGCAGTACGTAAATTCGTACTTCGGTCCTCAATTAAATACGGGAAATGCTGTCGAATAGAATCCTTGTGCTTCCAGGTAGACTCGGTCAACGAATGATGCTTTTATGCAATCCAAACCAGTCGAATAGCCTGTCCCCACAAAACCTTCTCACTGCGATCGAGTATCCCTACTGGCTGCTCCACATATGATAAAATGGGCCAGACTTTAATCTCTGAATGATCGAGCATGTGGCTAGGGTCTGCCACGTATCTCCCTCAACTATGATACGTAAAATACATCGTGCATGCCTTCTAATGACGGAGGCAATACAAGACGATAATCCACTTCACCAACATACTCCAAGATGTCAAAAGGTTCGATGTACCTTAGACTCAGCTTGCCTCTGCCCCCAAATTTGATGGTACCACGAGTAAGCGGTATCTTCAAAAATACATGGTCACCTTCCTTGAATTCCAAAGATTTGCGGTGCACATCTGCCCAATGCTTCTGCCTGTCCTGTGCTGCGCGCAGGTGGCCCTGAATCTGCTTTACCTTTTCTACTATCTAAGTCACCAATTCTAGACCAAGTATCTGACACTCTCCCATCTCACTCCAACATACCGACGACCTACACTTCCTGCCGTACAGTGCCTCATAAGGTGCCATCTGTATGCCTGCTTGGTAGCTGTTGTTGTAGGAGAATTCCATCAAGTGTAGATGGTCCTCCCAATATCCTCCAAAGTCGATCATGTACGCTCTTAACATATCCTCTAGTATCTGAATCGTACGTTCTGACTGGCTGATATTCAGTGCTGAACTTGAGGCAAGTTCCTAGACTCTCCTGCATACTCTGCCAGAAATATAACGTGAATCTGGAATCACGATCCGAAACCATGCTGACAAGCACTCCATGTAGTCGTACTATCTTCCTCATGTATATGTCAGCCAATATCTCCGTAGATAGCCCAACTCTGAAGGGCAAAAATGCACTGACTTAGTGAGTCGGTCCACGATAACCCAGACTTTATCCTTTCCACTAGGGCTCCTCAGAAATCTCGTGAAGAAGTCCATGATAATGTGCTCCCACTTCCACTCAGGAATAGGAAGCGACTGCAATAGTCCTACAATCCTCTGATGTTCGACCTTGACTTGTTGACAGACCAAACATCTCGCCACGAATCTTGCAATCTCCCTCTTCATTCCATGTCACCAGTAGTTTTGTCTCAAATCCTGACACATCTTCGTACCCCCGAGATAAATAAAATAAATCAAACTATGGGTCTCGATCATCAACTCCTGGCGTAGCTCGTCACTCAAAACATATAGGAGATCTCCATACCTCAATATTCCATCTTTGTGAATCCGGAGTCCCGTCTGTATGCCAGCCTCTGTCTTCTCTAGCAGTCGTCGGAATCTCCCATCAGTAGGCAAGGCTGCCTTGATCCTTTCAACCAATATAGACTGAACCTCTAGACTGGCTAACTGTCCATCCATGCCTGGCAATACAATCTCTATCCCGAGCTCCTGAAGATCCTCTAACAAATATCGCTGAGTCGTCAAAAAGTATGCCATGGGCTTCCTGATTAAGACATCTGCTACAATATTCGCCTTGCCAGGGTGGTACTGTAACTCAATATCATAGTCTGTCATCAACTCTAGCCAATGCCTCTGTCTCATATTGAGTTCCTTCTGAGTATAAACATACTTCAGACTTTTATGATCTGTGTAAATCTCAACCCGCTCTCTATAAAGGTAGTTCCTCCATAGCTTTAGTATAATTATCATCGCAGCTAGCTCTAGATCATGTATCGGGTAATTCTTCTCATGAACTCTCAGCTGTCTCGATGCTTAAGCTATCACATTTCCATGTTGCATCAGTACACATTCTAGTCCGCTCCCAGATGCATCGCTATACACCACAAATCCTCCAGATCCAGAAGGAAGTATCAAGATCGGTGCCGTCGTCAGACGCTTCTTCAGCTCATCGAAAGCCGTCTGACACTCCTCAGTCCAAACAAACTCCTCACCTTTACAGGTCTACCACTTCATAGGCGCAACGATCCTTGAGAAGTTTTCCACGAACCTCCGATAATATCTGGTAAGTCTGAGAAAACTCCTAACCTCCGTAACTGATGTAGGGGTACGCCACGTCTCCACTGTGGCGATCTTCTTCGAGTCAACTGATAGTCCATCTCTAGTGATTATGTGACCCAAGAATGGTACCCTATCCAAGCAGAACTCGCACTTGCTGAGCTTGGCATACAGCCTCTCCTGCCTCAACGTCTCTAACACGATCCTGAGATACTTTTCGTGCTCCTTTTGGCTCTTGGAATATACCAAGATTTCATCGATAAATACCACCATGAACTTGTCCAAGTACTGGTGGAAAACCTTGTTCATCAGGCTCATAAATATTGCTGGCACATTGGTTAAACCAAACGACATAACTAAAAACTTATAGTGCCCGTACTTTATCCGAAAAGCTTTCTTCGAAATATTATCCTTTCTCACCTTGATCTGATGATAGCCGAATCTGAGATCGATCTTCGAGAATATACATACACCGCTCAGCTGATCAAATAAATCAGTGATGCATGGCAAGGGGTATTTGCTCTTTATCGTTACAACATTTAGCGTCCTGTAATCGATACACAAACATACCGTCCCATCCTTCTTTGACACAAATAAGATGGGTGCTCCCTATGGTGAAATACTAGCCCGAATAAAATCCTTGTCTAAGAGATCATCTACTTGGAACTTCAACTCAACTAACTCTTTCGGTGCTAGTCTGTAGACGGAGGAAGTAAATGGCTCAGCTCCGGGAGTCAACTCTATAGTAAACTCTATCTCTCTGTCAGGTGGCAGGCCTAGAAGATCCTCGAAAAATACATCCTCAAACTCTGATATAATACGGGGGTACACCGGTTCACCTTCTGTAATGTGTGCCGCTAAGGTAGGTTGGATACCATTCTCTCGGGTTTCCTGAAGAAACTCAAACTCAGGGTGATCTGGTGGTCTAAATATAACACATCCACGTCGGCAATCTATCATCACATGGTATTGGCTCAACTAATCCATGCCTGGACAATGTCATAGTCTAGACTTAACCTCATAATAAATTCTCTCGTTCTATTTATAAATACTATTTCTCCTTAAAAATTCCTTTTTTGTTTTCTCTCTTAATGTATAAATACTCTTCTCCTCAAAATTTCTTCTCGAGTTTTGTTCTCATTCATGTTCTATTTCATACCTCAGTTTCAATGGTATCATTTCTTTATCCATAATCAAATTTTTGTTTAGTTCTCTAATCTGATATTCCTAAATTCTTCTATCGATATATTCATTATTCCTTTGTCTTAAAAATAATTCTTTTGGTATTAATTTTTTTATATCCTCCATGTGTAATCCTCTAATTAAATTGTCACATATAGTGTTATTCTTGTAATAGTTCATACCTACTATTTCGTTAAGTAAATCCTCCATATACCATATCAAAACATAGCTTATTTTTACCTAAAGTTGTATTCCTCAATTTTCTTCTTTATGTTATTTATATCTCCAAGTCACCATAGTATAATTTTAATAATGGTATCACCCAAGCACGTGCTAGAATTCCTGGAATCAGATAATCTTTCAGGAGTGAGCCTAAAATTTTATCTTCTTTAATTCATAATACCGTTCCTGGTATCGCTATCAAGGGCTACAACTAATTTCTAGCATCTAGCTATGCATTCCCATAAATTATTCTACAGGGTTAGGATCAACAATCTTTCTAGGTTCTAGTACTTCCTAAATCACTGCTATCTTAAGTAAGGGTGGGGTTTTATGAGTTCTAGGAAGATACTACTAGGTCCAATTCTCTTGATAACCATCTACACTAGTTCTAGAATCTAAAAAGAACCTATCAACCTACCCTACTAAGGGTATTAATCTTCTTACAAAATATTACATTAATCATGCCTTCTTTCGTCTGGACTACGATCTTCTTCTGGAGGGAACCACCAAGCACAAGCATTCGTATCTCCGAAGTAAAGGGAGATAAGAAACAATGATAACGATATTGATGGTAAAAGAATGAATAAAATTTAGAAGTCCAAGGGCGATAATCAAAATACAAAGGGAGTTTTAAAATCAGTTATGGATTAAGATATTTTTCAACAATAATCCTAAATTGCAGGATCGTTTGATATAGTAAAGTAACCGAAACGATATACTTTGAGACCTGCATAGGCCACCACAAAAACTATGTCATGCCTCAATCCCAGAATATACGGGACTAGGTCACGTGGCAATGGCCAGCTATGTACCAAGGGGACTCCAGTCCGACTCTAATACGTATAAGCTGTAAATGAGGGTCACTATCTAGATAACACAGTATACATGTCTATGTCTCAATCCACAATGATATATAATAAAGAAGGGACAACATGTAGCATGGTGTGCACCCCACACTACACTCGTCTGAATAGACTTGAAGGAAATAATATGAGTCTACAAATACTGGACTATACTAGCAGAAAATAAGCAAAGATCACATTAGCTGAACAACAAAAAAGTGAAACAAATATCGAGTAACAAATACCTGCATACTGGTATAATACTCATCAGCAGCTTAAGCTTCCCATCAGCAATCGACCCTATAATCTGGCAGGAAACCAGGTCCTTAATGGGACGTAACAAGGTACAAAATAGCATGCCATGGTAAAACAAAAAGAAAACAAATGATACGATGGTGTAATCTAGAATAACCACCGAAGTGAGACACAACTTGAAGATAATGTTCGACACGTGGACTTTCCAAATATAAATCTGTAGCTCCGAGGAACAGAGACACATATTGCGTACCGTAGCTCCGAGCACAGAGTCACACGGGTGATACTACAACTCCGGATATAGGATCTCTACATAAATAAGAATATATATATATATATATATATATATATATATATATATATATATATATATATATATATATATAACATGTAAAGTAGCCCAAGCGTCTAGTAACAGTCTTTCCCTCCCAATGCGATCAACGGGACACATCCGCTGCTCGCTGAGCCTGAACCTCTATCTAACAGTCTCATCATACTGAAGTAACTAGCAACAATCATGATCCTATAGTCATCATAGATTCTGGTCATGCTGACACTATCAGGATACAAAAAGTCTGTCACGATGACCGTGTCTGAATCTGTCATAGGATTTCGATGTAACCAAGTAGGTACATCAAGGTATCAAAAAATATCTAACAATTGATACTAGACATTATCGATGAACGTCTGCACTCGGATACGACCTGAACGCTAAGTAACAATTTTGATCCAAAGCACACATAATGTATAGATAGAATAAATAGTGAATCTGGAACTGAGATGTAGAGTGGAAAGGTATACTTGCCTGGATCCGGATGCTGAAGGCAGGGCTCCGGTACAATGTCCAAGTCCAAGAATCCCAAAGTACCAAATTAACCTTGTTGAACTTCCTCTGAAATTGAGCGGGAACTCCTTGTATGGACGAGTTTGATCGTTGATGGTGGACTAGGTTGCAGCATGGTGCAGAGCAGTCGAAGCATCTGCAACAATAGACTGTGGTATAACAACTCGGCCGGGAACCCGGGGGTGTCCGAGTGTATGCTTCCATGAGCTTCATATATCTTGGTCGAAGAACTCTGACAACTCGCGGTTGAGGAGATGGATACAGCGGAGACATCGCACGACAGGGATACTCAGTTGCTCGATCGTTTGTTCGCAGGTTCATGCGGTCGGCTTCACTCTAAAATAATAGTACGAAGGTGAAAACCGTGCACAGCATCTCGACCACGCTCGGTGCACTATACACTATAGGGTCTGATATAGGCAGTTTGGAATCTGTCGATATAAACGACGAATGGCCCAAGCAAACTTGCGTGATCCATCGATTCTCTGTACGCGAGATGGGCCACCGCGCCTATAAGCTTCGGTCACTAGATGAGCGGTAAAAGATAAATATTGGGTAGGCCGACAAGGCGCTAGGGACTGACGTCGAGTGTCGAAGCGCTGGTACAGTATACGACCCACTGGTCGTCAACTCCAGGGGAACGTGCTAAAATGGTGATGGTGGCAGTGGTCAAGGTGTTCATAGTAGTGCTCGTGGTGATGGTGGTAGTGGTCGAGGTGTTCGTAGTAGTGCTCGTGGTGATGGCGGCAGTGGAAGCAGCGGTGGTGTTCGGTGACAGTGACAGTGGCGGTGACGAGGTGGTGGCGGCTACAACGGGTGTAGGTAGTGGTGGTATTATTATTGTTATGGTAAGGGCGGAGTAGGGGGTATGGTGTCGTGGTGGAGATGGTGGTGGTCGTAGTCGGGGTGGTAAAGGTGGTCTGGTGTTGGATTCGTGGTGGGGGTGGTGGTGTTGCTCCTGTGAAGGTGTTGGATTTGGTGGCGAAGGTGATGTTGGTTGAGGTGGTGGTGTTAGAGTCATGGCGAAGGTGGTAGCGGTCGGTGGAGATGGTGGCTCGTGGTGGTGGTCTGGAGGGTGGCTGTGGAATGGAGAAAAAGAAGAAGAAGAAGAAGAAGAAGAAAAGAAGAAAAAAAAGGTGTCGGCTGAATGTAGAGGGGAGGAGAGAGAGTATGGGGGAGTTTTAGGTCTTCTCTTGGGATTAGGGCCAGCCACATCGGGATGGGTGTTTGTGTGTTAATATAGAGGGAGTTTGTGGTTGTGATAGAAAGGAATTTGAATCAAGGGCTAGGATTCTTTATGAGGGAATATTATAATGCAAGAGGAGAGATAGGGTGATGATGATCGGTCATGAGGATGGGGGGAAGGTTTCTTCATTTGCTCTGGACCAATGGGAGGGTGACACCTAGCACCCTTTTTATATTTAAGCCCCTTAACATTTGGGTGTTTAAACATGAAGGAAAAATGGTGGGAATTTGATGTGAAAAGTTGTGTTTGGTGTTTTGTATGATGAGAGGGTGTTGGGTATTTTGTATGAGCCTCATGAATGGGTGTTGGGTTAAGTTGGGATTAGGTTAAGTTGGTGTCCCCAATTTAAGTAAATAAAATGTCATATATGCTCTTAAATTAAATAGGAGTACTTGGGGTCTCAATTGGGAGTAACACAAAGGTCATGGATGGCGTAGGCTTGGTGTCAGTCTTGGACCCTTTAACTAGTTAGGTAAAATGGGTTGAGTTTGGTCCCCAAATCGATGGCAACGGCATAGGTAAAAGACACGTGATTGAAGAATTAATTTTTATGACTGGGAAGTTGTGCAATTAAAATAGAGCACAAGGGAGTATGTTTGTGAGTGACAGAAATATCCAGTGCCTAAGTTGGCTTGTTAGGTCAAAAGTGCAAAAAAATATTGGAAATTAAAGGCTATTATTGTGCTCTAATTATTGTAGCAACGATAAGGTACACCAAGAATTTAAATTAAAGAACTAGTCTACACAACCCTAATTTCTAATCCTTAGACAACCTGAAATCCAGTCTACCTAAAAATTATTTTTAGGGGTTTACACCTGGATGCATAGAGTAGTGAGAGCGATGTGCCTCCTGCAAAACCTTATTTCGCAACTCTTCACTCGTTACACACAACCTCGTACCGTGCCACAAGGAACCGTCCTCAGCAATGATGAAGTCATCCAATAACCCGGCCTGAACCTGTGCTCTGATGCTTCTCAGAGTCACATCATCATATGTATGGTCCTAATCCTGTCCATCACCTCTGACTGTATCTGTAATCCCTATATATGTATCTCGATAATAGAAACTACTACCTTAATACCCAGGATCTCCAAATCGACTAACAAGTGACTGTATAATGTCAAGTACATAGCCACCGGATACCTACTCAAGGCATAGGCGACCATGTTTGCCTTCCTTGGGTGATACTGTAGCGATATGTCAAAGTCATTCATCAAATCCAACCACCACCGATGTCTCATGTTCAGCTCTTGCTGGGTAAACATGTACTTCAAGCTCTTGTGGTCTGTGAAGATCTCCACACGCTCTACATACAGATAGTGTTTCCATAGCTTTAGAAAAAAATAACCGCTGCCAACTCCAAATCGTGGGTCAGGTAGTTCTTCTCATGAGGACGTAACTGTCTGGATACATAGGCAATCACCTTTCCATTTTGCTGCAGAACGCAACCCAAACCCTTTCCCGAAGTATCACTATAAATAGTGAATCCACCTGTCCCCGATGGCAACGTCAACACTAGAGCTGTCGTCAATCGCTTCTTCAGCTCATCAAAAGTGGCCTTGCACTCCTCTGTCCACACAAAATCTATGTCCTTCTTGGTCAGCCTAGTCATTGGCTCTGCAATCCTGGAGAAGTCCTGCACTAATCTCCTGTAGTATCCTGTCAGACCCAAAAAGTTCCTGATCTCCACCAGTAAACTTGGAGTAGTCCATGACTCCACTGTCAAAATCTTTTTTGCGTCAACTGAGATCCTATCTCTTGTCACCATATGACCAAGGAATTCAACCTTGTAATGGAAGAACTCGCACTTTGAACGCTTCCCATAAAGCTTCACATTCCTAAGAGTCTCAAAAACTATCCTCAAGTGCTCCTCGTGCTCCTCTGGCATCTTCAAATACATGAGGATATCATCGATGAACACTACCATGAATTTATTCAGGTAATGGTGGAACACCTTGTTCATCGGGTTCATGAATACCGCCAGAGCATTGGTCAACCCAAATGGCATCACCATAAACTCAAACTAGCCATACCGAGTCCAAAAACCTATTTTCAGAATATTCTCTCTCTTCACCTTTACCTGGTGGTAGCCTGACCTCATGTCTATCCTCAAAAATACCTGGTGGTAGCCTGACCTCAACTGATCGAAGAGATCATTTATCCTCGGCAGCAGGTATCTGTTCTTGATAGTGTGGTGGCCGATGCAGGTCTACGATTATATTGCTTCATTTTCAACTAAGGAACCGAGCAAGCCTACAATTAGGATAGGAACCTCATCTACTTGTTGATCTATTCTTGACCTCTATATCGATTTCAAAATAATTTCTTGACTTGCATCTTGCCTTGATTCCTCTGTGCGTCTCTCATAGTTTACTTTGTTCGCAGAGTAATGGATCCACGAGCCAGCGACGAGACTCTCGCGGGTACACCATAAGGTGCTGTGGTCACTTACGAAGATGGGGTGACACCATTGGATGGAGATCCATCCACTCAACAAAGTAATCAAGCAGATCAGCATGCCTCGAGGTTCCGGCGAGACAATATTCTACCACCGTCGCAGTTTACTTCACCGATGCCCATTTTTCTACCAGGACAGCCTATGGACGGACAACAGATGTTCTAAATGTTCTATGCAATGATGTAAGCATAATAGCAGGTTCACTAAGAGGCCCAGCAACGCTAGACGGAGAACTTGAGAAACAGCCTAGTGACAGCACTAGAGCAGGCGAACCCACCAGCTAGATGGCCATCGATAGGATCTATCACTAATTTTTGCCAGCTGAAGCCCCGTACCTTTTCAAGCAAGGAGGAGCCCACTGAAATTTATGAGTGGCTCATAAACACTCAACGCCAATTATAAGCAGCTAAGCTTCCGAGGGAGCGTTGGATGATTGTCGTCAGAATGCAGTTGACGGGTAATGCACATCACTGGTGGTTATCTGAGAAAAGATAGCTTGGACCAGACCGAGTCACTTGGGAGGAGTTCTCTAGACTCTTCCAGAAGATGTATATTCCAGCCATTACCAGAGCAAAACTTAGGGATAAGTTTAATCGCCTTATTCAAGACAACATGACAGAAGAAGAGTACAATGCAGAGTTCATCCATTTGAGTTGCTTCACCCCTACTCTGATCCCGACAGAAGAGAAAAAGGCAGAGAATTTCTTTGACGGACTTAGCTTTGACCTACAGAGATTAATCGGCTCCATTGTACCTACTTCATATACAGACATCCTTGCTGCAGCCCGACGCATGAAACGTATCACCAAGAAAGAGTCCAGCCTGAAACGGTTGTTCACATCAGCACTAGCCAGAGCACCATAGGAAGAAGCTACAAAGAGACCTCACATGCACCAGCCACCCAGAGCAACTCCGCAGGTACTGCCTATATGTCAATATTATGGCAAGCAAGGTCATTACGAGAGCAAGTGTAGACACAAGTTGGGATTATGCTTGATTTGTGAATTCAACCAACATTCAGCCAAGGATTTCCCTCAGTGTCGAGAGGGAGCACCAATGGTAAACCAACAAGCTTTACCAATACCGGAAGGATATCAGCCGAGGCCACCCTTGGTACCATAGGCATCACTCTTCCAGCAGGCCCAGTAACAACAGAGGGCACCACCACAAGGACGTGGACATGTTTTTGCAATGACAGTGGAGGAGGCACAGACTCGAGGAGTAGCGAATATGAGTACTATTTAGTTTTATCATAGCTAGCTATAATAGCGAATATTCCTAGTAATACTTTATCATGTGCCAGTTAGTTCCATTCCCTAGTCTATACCTAGTATTATGTTAGCATGAACTTGTTAGTCAAGATTAGTAATTTGTCAGTGGTACCCAAGTTTTCATAAGCTGTAATTGATCTTCGTTCTAACCAGGCTCCTTACTCTTGAGTTACTTATCTCTCATTGTCCTGAAAAAAGTTTTTATTTCTTTCCTACGTGTTCTGCTTGAACAAAACTCTCATCCTTCCTCTTGATTTTTCCTTGTTCATGGTTCCTTATCCTTTGTGTCATGCTTCAACAAATATGTCTTACAACCGCGTCATCTCTTCTGTAGCAAACCTTTCTTGACCGGTTATATTTTAATTTTTTTTAATTGCAAGAACATAATTATTTTAAGGTGGATAGATTATAAACACCCTAATTTTTTTAAGAATTTAATTTTATTAGAATTAGGAATTTTTGATTAAGGGAGATTTTTTTTGTAATTTTTAGCTAATTATAATAAATGTTCGTTCATGGATTTATATTATTGTGTATTAAATTAATTATTAAAATAGTGCAAAAATATATATATATATTGGTGTATAATTAATAATAGAATATTGTGTAATTGTTTTAGAATTTATTGGGGTCTAAAACTATTTTTTTGATAGCTAATTGCATACATATATTATTAATTTTTAATAAACCAAACCCAAACCGAACCAACCCAAACCAACCTAAACCGAACCAATCAAAACCTAACTAATCGAACCCGGATCCCAAACCCAAACCCGTAACCCACCAAACCGTAACCCACCAGTCCCCCAACCCGCTGTAACACCCGCACCCCCTCACTTCCCCTTCCCGAAACCGCCCGACCCCCTCTCTTCCGCTCCCTGTAAACCCCCATGTACACCCATATATATAGATCATCCTAGCCGACCACCACCATCATCTTCTCTACCACCCCGCTAAGAAGCCGTCGCACAGCCGCTCCGACATCCTGAGTAAACAATAAAGCTAGGTACCCATATTCTAGCCCCTATAACTCTCTGTATAGTTAACTAAATATTGATCAGTCGAATCATATGTGAAGACCACATGACCCTCTTGAAATCTGAATAAATAGTTCGGTGTATCGTGTCCTGTGACGGTCGTAATTCGCGACGCAAAACAGAAAAAAAATAACCTAGTTCGTAGTTCAGAAACTGTTCCAATCATCCATGTTCATGTCTGATTTTTTTCTAACCTAGTTAATATTTTTAAATTTTACTTGAACAGTAATTTAGACAACATAACCTAGATTTAATCCCTTTAATTAGTTTATTTTAATTTAATGTATGCTATATTTTATTTGCTGTTGAATTTGACCAAACACTTAGTTTTCTTAATCCAAATTTTCTCGAAACGGGGTGCGTCCCGCTAAATGAGGTGACTTAGTCGTATGCGAATTGCACTGAAAGGCGTGTATCATCAACGCGAACGTGTGAGATTTCACAAAAGTTGATTTGGACGTACGTGTACACCGAAATCAACGTATATCCGTCGAAAAGTCCCGTATCGGCCTGTTCTGACACTCATCATAATTTCGTGTGTGCTTGTCATTTCGCAACAAAACTTGTGCTACTGGATTCGTAGCATTATGATGGTCCTGTGAACCAAGTTTGGTTCGATTATGAGAACGTTGATGAAACCCCATTTTGTGGGCCCCACGGTTCCACTTGCCGGACGATTTTATGACCGGCTCATCGGAATACAATTATGGATGTTCTATTAGATTTGTGCTAATGTTCTAGACTCATAGACACTAAGTTTGGAAAATTTTATAGAACTTTGTCTCTGGCACATTTTTAGGTACGAAGTGGGCCACATGTAGATCTCGCTTTGACCAGAAACTGTCAATTCTACCCCTGTATCCAAATTAGAGTTATGGGTAGTCAATCCTAACTATTTCATGTATTCTGAGAGTGATGATAATGTTTGTTTCAGTGTCCGAAGGTGTACCTGAAGATTCTACTTATATTGGAGCAACTGACGGAGCTCAGAACACAGGCAAGTGTACATTGCCAACTTGCAGTAGATCTTGTGATATTATTTTCTTGAGTTATTTCTATATACTTCTATGATGTACCTGTTCAACCTAGGACCGTGAGACATTGTTTAACGTTCGAACAAGATTCGGGTGTCGATGTAGTACACGGAGTTGTGTAACGTCACTTAGAGAGTTGATACCACGATCCTATATATTTTTACGTGCATGCTTTACCAAGTACGTCATACTAAAGGACACTTGATACTATTCATGTGACAGAATCTTTTCTGAGTTATTTAGGGTGATTCTGTATAGGCTTACAGGATTCGTGACATAAGACTTGCATATACATAGATATCATTGTAACTCGCTGTACTAGTTAGAGCCCATGATCTTGCATGTTATGGACATAAGATATCGTGGACATGAGATAGTGATTATATTGGGTGGGGAGAGACAGATAGGCTACAGGCTGATTATATACATATATACTTTATTATTGAGGTGCTTTAGTCTTTGTTCAAGAGCTTGGTCCATTTTGTGATATTACTGCTACCGGCTCCCCGATACAGAGCTTGTAGTGGTTTCAGCCTGACTATTAGTGATGCTCTCATTTGTATTTTACTTATCTGGTTACATAGCTTGCCCTGAGGATCTATTTTTATATACCGTATTTCATTTGGCTTGAGTTATTCTTATACCTTGCTATGTCTCGTGAGGACCTGGATCTAGATTATGTCCCCAGGTACAGCATAGAAGGAATATCCTGACATATACGGGATATGAGCTGACACTGGAGCAGTACTAGCACTAGAGGACGAGGTTGTGCCAGAGGATTTCTTCTGAGTATTCTGTTACATACTCAGTTATTTATGCTTCCAGTTATTTCATATCTTGACTCATGGACTTATGTATTGACTTATTTTATTAGGTTGTTCCCCGATACACTATAAATGTTGACTTAATAATGGAATATTTCCTTTATCTATTATCGTGATTAGTCTATCATATCTAGTTATGCTTCTTTATGTGGATGAGATTAGAATTATTCTATGATAGATGGTGTAGATTGTATTTATATTTATTACAGCTTAAGTGCACTCTAACGGGTCCATTAAATTAGGTTTGTCCATTGGAGTTATGCTACTGGCCATTGTCACGTGGCTAGTCCCTCAATATTTTAGGATTGGGGCATGACAGATAGTGAGGTTGTTCAGAGGCCTGTAGTCGATACACATGTGTATCGACCCATCCTTCTTCGGTACAAACAATACCGGAGCACCACACGGTAAAAAACTAGATCTGATGAAGCCCTTGTCCTGTAACTCGTCCACCAGCTTCTTAAACTCTGCTAGCTCGCTATTGTTCACCATATAAACATGTTGTGATATTTGCTCTGTACCTGGTACCAAGTCTATAGAGAACTCAACGTCCATGTCTGGCGACAAGCCCGATAACTCCTCTAGAAAGGCATCTAGGAACTCCGTAATCAAAGGATGTGGCAACTCCTTCTCTTCCACCAAGGCTCCATACATGACTCCCTCGCTCTGCTCTGCTACTCCTCTGGCAATCTCGAACTCTGTCTCTCCCGGCAGCCAAAATAAAACTCTACCTCTATGACAATCTATACTAGCATGGTGCCAACTCAACCAATCCATCCTGAGTACAATGTCACAACTCGGAAGTGGCATTACGAGTAAGCACACACTCAACTCCCAGCCTCCCAAAGTAACTCTCCGATCCTTGCAAACATCACTAACCAGGATGATGCCACCCCCAGTCATGATTTTGCAAGTCCTAGCCAAAGGTTCAGCCTCTAAATGATGTTTAAGAGCAAAAAATATTGATATAAAACTATGGGAAGCACCAAAATCAAATAAAGCTAATGCTGGAATAAAATCTAGGAGAACCGAACCTGCGATCTCCAACTGGCCCCGTCTCCTCAGTCGTCCTGGCAAAAGCTCGCCCCTGCGGTGCTCCCCTTTATTGCTGATGCTACACGAAATGTTGTTTCTAGTTCGGGAGTGGAGGTCCCCGCTGTTGTGCTGCAGGTGATGCTGGTGCTCTAACTGGTGCTCTCTGAGCAGGAGCTCCACCCTGACCTGGATGAGCTGGTGCCAAATGACAGTCTCTAAGCTGTTGCCCTGCTGCTCCACAGAATAAACACTCTCCCAATCTCTTCCTATAGACATCCCATCTGTGTCCTAGCTTCTTGTAGAAGGGATAAATAAGAGTCTTCTGCTGATGCCTCTGAGGCTGCTGATGTGCCTGCTGAAACTGCTGACACTGAGGCTAAAACATCTGCTGCTGCTGGAACTAAGGCCATTTGGATGGACCCGCACTACTGCTGCTACTGAATATCTTTCGGTCCCTCTTGGTCCTCAAACTCAAGTCCCTTTCGACCTTGCGGCCTCCTTAAGTATCGCCTCGTAGGTCTCATGACTCAAAGAAATAAGGGCCTTTACATCCCAGTTCAGGCCCTCCATGAAATGGCTCACCCTGTCCTCCGGATCTTGTACCATGTTAGCCGTATACCGGCTTAACCTGTCGAACTCTGCGACGTACTCCTCAACAGACAGGCTCCCCTGCTGAAGGTTCTCAAACTGTCGCCCCAGATCAAGTCTCTCAGTAGGCGGGAAGAACTTCTTGAATAAGTCATTAAAGTCATCCCACGTCAATCCTGGGGTAGCGATCTGTGGCTCATTCTGGAACCAAGTACTGGCAATGTCTAAAATCTGTAATACAGCCGGCTCTACATTCATATCCTCTGCTAGGCGAGATAAACGCATGATGGCTCCATGTTCTCCAACCAGTTATTGGCATATATAATACCCTTCGTCCCATTGAAAATACGGGGATCCAACTTATTGAAGTCTTGTATGTTGCCCGACTTGGGCTGGGCCTCCTGTGTCTGTGGTGGTGCCGTCCTTTCTACTGTTGCGATAGCCACCTGGTGGGCATTCTCAATGCCCTGGCGTAGTACATCTGCCTGCCACTGCTACGCCGCTATCATCTCCTGGAATATGGTGAACATCTGTGTCGCATCCGTTGGCATAGGTTGTGGTGGTGGAAGATCCTCTGCTACTGCTGGTGACGCCCTCTAAGCTGGTGGAGGAGAAGGAGGATGACCCTTCGCAGGGACCGGAATGACCCTCGGAACAGGTGGAGGAGGAGGACCCACGAAAACTGCCGAGGCCCCTTCTTGAACTTGTGAGGCAACCCTCTGAACAGGTGGTTGCGGGACATCATCAGTCACTGTCCGAACGGGAGGTTGAGAAGTCGTCGACCTCTCTGAAGCTGCTTTCGAGCACTGGAACCTGGTCTTAGTTGGCATCCTGAAGACAGATCAAACAAGGAAGTCAATAAGGCAAAAAATACGATATTATCAAATAAGGACAATAATAGTAAAGGAAAGCAAATATTTAGAATGAATGAGAATTAGCAAAATTTAATGGATTAGAAATTTCCTAGTTGTGATTAAGAATTCTCCTATCCTATATCCAATAGCAGGCTCGTAATAGTACTCTAAGTTCGAGTACGACTATGATTTTATATTAGTTGCGACTCAACTTGCATGGGCTATCAGTAAAAATGTGTCACGATCTGCACCCAGAAATTGGGTATGAGTCATGGGTACGTCTAGCCTACGCCGCAGCATCGGAGGTAGAAGACTGTAAGGGTCCACAATACTATCTAACAAATTAAGCAATGATATATATAACATCAATACTAAATCATAAACTAGAGATAGATAATGGCACGATGTCATAAAAGAAGAAAAATTATAAGTCATTATAATATCCAAGTCTAGAGTCTAGGAAATAACACAAAGGGTCTCAATATAAATAATATGCCAAGGTCTATGTTGGAAACATATCTACTACAAATAAAAGATACTAGCTACTAATCAGCTATAGCTAGGTGTGTCTCCTAGACAACCGGAATCAGATCATGTCACGACCCGCACCTGGAAATTGGGCATGAGTCGTGGGTACGTCCAGCCTACGCCGCAGCATCGACGGTAGAACGTTGTCTAGGTCTCAAACATAACTCATCCTGTCAATGGTCTCAACTCCATAAGGAGGACAATGATAATACATGAATCCACAGTTTATAATATACTCAATCACAAGGCTATTTGAAAGAAAAGGCACGATGAGAAATAAGGATAAAGAGTTCTGACATAAGTCAGGCACAAATATAAATATATCACAAGTCTAGAGTCTAGATGTCCACCAAAAGTTACAACAATAATACAACCCAGATCTCAGTCTAGAACAATAATACATAAAATAGGACAGTCTAAGTGCCTGTAGGTAGAATCTCCTCTAAGATGGGTAACTCCTCTGGGATTTCTGGTATAAAATCTTGCTCTGCTCCCGGGCCGCAGTGGGTAGGGCAAAAGTTCTCCAAGTCCTCTGAAAATGTTATCCAGTCAGGATTGGAGCGAAGCACAGACACTAAACAGCAGTTTCATTTATGTTGACAAAAGCTATAAAATAGTGTAAGGAAATACAAGATGAAAGAAATACTGAAAATATAGAATACTAGAGAATATGAAATAAGCAATAGAACATCTAGCAATGAATAAAAATATAAGTGGATGCTAGAACAAGTAATCTGAAATAAAGAATAAACATCTGGCTAAGTGTTTGAAATATCAGTTTATTATGTGATCGGCTTGGGATGAGATCAGGCTTGATATATATGATTGGCTATGATACATGTGAGGTCAGGCTAACCATCTGGTTAGCTATGATGCGAGCAATAGTCAGACTAATCATATATATCAGGCTATGAGGCATGTAAATGGTCAGGCTACACCCGACGTGATGTATGGGGTGAGCTATGATGCATGTAAGGTGGGGTATAATCATATAATCTGCTAATATTTTTCCATCCCCAGCTAGCACGATGGATTCCAATCATGATTCCTCATGACTAGTATCTAGGGTGCTAACCCGTGTATCCACAATGTCAGAGTCAAGCATAGAATACAACTGGAATTATAGAATTAATCAACAAAAATAAAAACTGTCAGAGAATGTACTCGCCTGTGGTCCCGAGGAAGGTGCGAGAATCAATGTCCAAAGCGAGATCACAATGACCTAATTATGGAATATCAATATCAAAATTATGAATTAAAGAAAAGCATGTTTAACTAATTAAATGCGAGGCTTCTAGGTCTTACTAAGGTCTATTGGTCAATACTAGTCTCACACTAGCTAATTATTTGTCATACTTAGTTATAAACACTAGGGTGTACTCATAACACTTCCATACCTATTTATCTAGGTATTACCTTAGCTGTTTAAGTACCTTAGCTAACATTCATGATACCCACACTTGATACATGGTACCACAATCAAAACCTACTCCTAAATCAAATCCTAACTATTTCCTTTGTCTTAGTGTATCAACCCACCTCCAATACCTTTACCTCATATTGAACCCTTGCATACTATTCCTTACCTACACTTGGCAGATAGCTACCTATTGGAAACCCATGACTAAACACTCAACTGATGCATAATAACTCAGGGGTACACTGTTTTCCCCACAACATATTGGACTGACACTAACTATAGACACTGAAAAAGTAATCTGTGCACACCCTACCCTCACTGATACACAGTTCAGTTCTAGGATAATCACTGATAAGTCATAGGACTCATGACACATAAGGCAGTGTCAGAGTTCAGAAATAACCAAGTAACCAATAGCCAAGGTTCAGTTTTGAGTAAAAACTGATACTGTGAAATCCTTTCACAGCTTTCTCCCTTGGTGCACTGATACTAAACACTAACAGCTACACACCACTCTCACAGCCTTCTACTATCTCCCTCTCCCCCAACACTCTCTAGTGTCAGGTACACTGCCTAGCACTTAACTAATGCATCGATCCAAGATAACTGATTCAATGAACCATTCACAGTTTCACAGTCTAGAATTGTTCAGACTTTAACATCTGGCTTAACTAATACAAGTATGACTACTGGCAGGATCAATAGGTAGGTCTGAACAATTATGCATTCTTACACATGCATGGCCTAATCTTTGAGACATCATATGTCTATTTACAGAATCCACAGGTAAGTCTGAATTTGTTTGCTGATACTCTATATACATGACTCACACCATCAATTGTTTACATTGTATATAAGCTCAACCTCAAGGCCCAACTCTAGACCCTCAAAGCTGTTGCTCGAGCTTAAGTCAGCCTGGAAATAACATCACATTCTTTCCTCCACACTAACACTGATACACAAACTAACACAGGGAAACTCACTAAACTCAGCATTTACTGAAACCAAGTTACCACACATACATGGCTTAAACCTTGAGAGAAGCATATGACTACTGGCAACATGCAAAGCCTAAACTCTAGCCAAACCTACTACTCATTTTCCCCAATACTGAGATGTTCATTGGCAGACACTCAACCCCTTACTAAACTTAACCTTGACACTAACACTTAATTATTGATACATCAACCCACAGATCCTACTGATACACTAACTACAGTGTCCTACTGACACTGACACAGCACCCTCTAGCTGATACTGCTACCCGATACTGCTACTGCAGTTGCACATGAGTGCAAGTAATTCTCATTGCACACTGAGCTCAGTCAAGACACACTGAACACATGCCCTCTCAAATTTCTATTGTACTAGTCATTGCTATTCACTGATACGGATATCTGACAACCCAAGACACTACACACTGCACTGAATTCCTGAGACACCTAACTTCACATATCCAATACATCTATACCACACAACACAGGAAATCTATTTTACTAACCCCTCACAAGCACACAACTACAACACTCACACAAGGGATACACCCACTATTGACACACACTCATACATCACACATAATCATACCTACACAGAATTCTCAAAATCCGACTGTGCACAGTGAATCCCCAAAATATACATACACACAGCACATATACGTAGGTATAACTACACACACACACACACACACACACACATATATATATATATATATATATATATATCAAGGTTCAAACGAAAATAGGTTAAAATTTGGTATCCCCTCCCAGGAGCATTTCAGCAACCACATGTTGTGCAGAAAAATGGATTCCACATCGAGAACTCCAAAATACCCAAATTTGAAGCCTAAATCGAGATCCAAGCTATAGGTAGGAGTTGTAATCGTGTAGAAATGCACATTCCCAGAACTAGGGTTCACGAGATTTGGGGGAAAACCAACGTTGGGACACCTAAACCCTAGATTCACCTAGGTATTCATGGGAAAACCCCAAAAACAAAATCTAAAACAAATTGTGGGCTCCTTATGGCCAAACAACAATGAAAAATAGAATTAAATAGA
>JAYESA010000005.1:178228311-178278311 GCA_036927795.1 Iris macrosiphon | reverse complement strand
ATTGACATGCACACGAATACACTAAGGGTTTGATCATATAATCAATTCCTATTCCCCATCCCGACTAATATTCATGGATCAAATCATGATATGTTATGCACACGAATATAATATGACCACACGTAGCACACGAATAGGGCATGAGCACACGGGGCCCACTAATAGATACGAGCACAAGGAATACCCGATGCACACGATAAAGTACATGTGTAAGTACCCGATGCACATGTCTAATAAATAACATCTCCTGACTCGATCCATATAAAACTAGCCTGTGTAATATGGTGTCAGAATCAAGTGAAACAGATCTAGAACATGCGATATATATACTATCAAGTACTGAAAACTAACAGAAAAATGTACTTACCTGAGGTCTTGAGCAAATCAGAAGAAATGGTGTCCGAACTGGTGTCGCACAGACCTATATATGAATTTATAGGTTATTAGGTGTATGAAATGAGAAACAATCTTAAATAAGTAAAAAGGGAATTTTTAGGTCCAAACTAGGTCTCTCTAATCAAACTTGGTCAAGGGTTGACTTTTAAGAGTCAAACTAGTTAACGCTAGTCAAACAGGGTTGTGCCTAAGATAGGGTTAGATTTCTAGTCAATACCTTGGGGTATTAGCTATACTAGCTATTAACACTATGTATTTCATATATACTAGTTAATAATTATTAGTTATATCTATTTTAATAATAACTTAGTATCTAAACTTATATTATCTTAGCTCTTAGCTCTTACCTTGACATTAACTTTCCTTACCCAATAACTTAACACCTAGAATTTACCTTAATACTAAATGCCTCAACTCAGCATCTTAACTTCAAGTACTCTACTTGGTACCTATACCTTGGTAAAAATCTACCCTTGAGATAACTCATAACCTTGGCTCGATACTCCCATATCTTTTCTTAGCCTAGTACAATGACCATTACCTATCATACCTGACGCAATCCGTAAAGTAATTGAGATACTTAAATTGGTCACACTCTTAGTATCCTAAGCTTAATCCCCTACTTATTGTAATTGTTAATACTGAAGAGTTCCCTTCGATGCTTCAAATATTGGACTGCTCAGTCCTCTCTTGAACACTTACTTGCTGCAAATGCTTGATTTTATATGTTTGATCTTGCATATGGAGCTACTGCTCAGTCTTTGAACACTTACTAACATCATGCCTGCTAACCCAGTGCTTGTACACAGTCCTCACTGGGGGTATCACCATGCCACTGTTTGCACAACTACATCTTCCCCACATGTCCTACAACCCAAGTTACTACCCAGGTCTGCTGCCACTGTCTTGCTGTTGCAAGGACTCAACTTAATCTAAACATGCCCCCCCAATCTTGCCTTATACAATTAGCTGATACTCTCTCCTCCCTTATCTGCTACAACCCCTACAAGTATACATGTCCAACCATGCATCAGACTTCACCCGAGTTCTTCACCACTTCACTGCATACCAAAATGCAGCAGCTAAGGTTGCAGCCCCTGCTATATCAACTGTTAGGGGCACTCTTCCAATTTGATACACCATATTGTATCTTACTGTGTTATGTCATCAGTTGATAGTGCACCTTGCTAATACAAGATCCGACTACTTACCTCCCATACTTTCTCACACTAGCTGCTCCCTTAAGTATCTGCAAATAAAATACCTTGGTGTCACAGTGCACCCACATTGCTGCCACTGAGCTAACTGTTGCAGTTATCTATAATACCCAATATCAATATCTCTAACCCACTAGACACAGCAACAAGTAGCAGTAGCTTCTTGTCACACACGAGCACCTTAGTGCACACTCTGCCTGAAATAGTGCACTTTGTAGATTCACCACACAGTGAAACATACCCACATATTGACTCACATAAACACTCAAAATAGTATACCAAAATTTGAACACCACATACCTTGCCACCAATATATTCACAAATATCAAAGTTACCTCATTCAAAGTTCACAGTATACAATGCATAGTTCATAAACCCCCTTACACTGTGCCCTCCCCCCTTATCGTGGGATTCACACAACAACAACATACTTCACTCACACTTATATACATCACACACACACACACACACACACACACACACACACACACACGCATATATATATATATATATATATATATATATATATATATATATATATATATATATATATATATATATATATATATATATATATATATATATATATATATATATATAACACTCTAAGTAGGTTCATACCCACACTAACACCAACCCAAACACTTGGTGTGCAACAACCCACACATGAGTATCACACCATGATACTCATGTGATACCCTTTTGATACACACCCAAATCACTCCCAAACACAACCAAATCACCATAAGACATCTAAAATACCAATAAATAATATAAAATAGTAAAGAATGACCCATTAGGCATTCCATCAAACACTTGGTGTGCCACATCGGAGTTTCTCTAAATGAACACAAAACCTAATATAACTTCCTTTATAGGACTCCTATGGACCTAGATCTTCTTCCTATAGGTAGCCCTAAGCCAAGGACGGGTTCCTCTGGGTCTATTACACTATTCTAGTATGAAATGACAAGAGGAAATATAATTTTTATCTATTGGGAGATAGATTCCCAATGTGGTTCTTCCAATGAGCACAAGGATGAGAAATGGACACCAACTCCTTGAAATACTCCTCTTCTTCTAGCCTCTTGTAATCCTCAAGCTTCTAGCTCTCCATGGGGATGATAATGAGAGGGATTGGGATCAGTTTTGAAGGAATTTGGTGGAGAAAAATTAAGAATTTTTTTTGGAAAGAACAAATAAAAAGGAAGGGGATGAAGTGATGAATATTCATGAGGCTCCTCCCCTCTAAATAGGGCCGGCCATTTAGGGTTAGGGTTGGCTTGGTTACATTGTCCAAAATGTCCCTCCATGTTGTCATGAAGGGTTTAGCTAAAGAGAGGTTTAATTAATGAAGGTTCTAATATTAACTAAATGAGATATTCTATTTATTCTCTCTAATTGAACCAAAACTAATTTATTGGGTTTCTCTATTTGTATGACAAGTCTAGTTTGGTTCAAGTCTAGTTGGGTTCATTAGCAACTAGTATAACTAAGGGGTCATTCAAGCACCATCCTCTATATTAAATATTTATATATATACAACTACACCAAATTATTATGAAATAAAATATATCAATAATAAATAATACAAAATGACTAAAATATCCTTATCCTGAAAAGTGATGGCTACATAAAGCATCTACTTCCATATTCTGTAACCGAGGTATATGCTCGATAAAGAATCCTTTGAAAGTAAATGCCAGTGCGATTGCTGTCTTTATGCCGAACCTCATACGCTCACATGATCTGATTGACTATTATCTTGGAATCTCCATAGGCTTCCAGATATTCTATGTCCAATACTTTGGACAATTGGAGACCAATGAGTAGAGAATTATATTTTGCCATATTATTGGAACATTGTTCACTCAGGGAATATGCTCGATGAATGAGTAGTTTGTCAGGAGATATTAGGACTATGCCAACTCCAGCTACTATATTACCTTTGGGTCCAATTCTTGATGTGCCATAAAAAATAGTTACTAAGTGTCATCTCCCATTTCCATATTAGACTCCAAGACTTCATCTAGGATATCATCGTACAGTATGGAAGTTTTTGGTACAGGATGAACTGCTAGAAAATCAGCTAGCGCTTGACCTTTGACTGCTTTTTGTGGAAAATATACCATGTCATAAGGCGATAGCAGCATTGACCATGTATCTAACCAAAAATTAAGTTTACTCGGCTTGGTCATCAATACCCGGAGGGGATTTACTCTAGATATGACATGAATGGTTTGATCCGACACATAGTGTCACATCTTTTGAATAGCAAACATCAAGACGAGACTTTTTTCTACAGGATTGTATCGATGTTCAGCACCAACCATCATACGACTAAGATAATAGATCGCCTGTTCATGTCCTTCGTTACTCTTTTGTGCAAGAAGAGCTATTAGGGAGTGATCATTTGCTCGAACATACAGCAAAAAGGGCTTCCTTATGATCGGAGACATGAGAACTGGTGGATTTATGAGATATCGTTTGATGTCGTCGAATGCTTGTTGACATGCTTTATTCCAGACAAAGGATGCGCCTTTCTTCATTAACTGGGTGAAGGGTTGGCATCGTTCTGAGAGGTTGGAGATGAACCTCCTATTCTATGCCAAACGACCTTGCAGACCACAAAGTTCTTGAAGATTACGTGAAGGCCGCATTTCGAGGATATCTTTAATTTTATCGAGGTCAACATGAATACCCTTGGAGGTTATAACAATCCGAGGAACTTGCCACTAAAGACTCCCAAAAAGGATTTAGTTGGTTCATCTTCAATTGATGGTGGCACATCAATTCGAATACAGTCTTCAAATCTTGAAGGTGATCATATTTCAGACGACTCTTGACAGCAATATCATCCACATAGTATTCTACTGTCTATCGTAAATGCTTCTGAAAAACTATACTCATGGCTCGTTGAGCCGTTGCTCCCACATTCTTCAAGCCGAAGGGCATGGCTATATGGCAGTATACACCCAATAGTATACAGAAAGAGGTACATTTTTCGTCGTCAGGAGACATCTTAATTTGATTGTATTCCGAGAATCCATCCATGAAGGATATGCGTTCAAAGTCACATGTATTATCGATCATGACATTTGTGATAAGGAGAGCAAATTTGTCTTTTGGACAGGCAAAGTTTAGGTCTCGATAATTTATGCATATCCGGACCTTCCCATTCTTCTTCATAACTGAGACGACATTAGCTACCTAGTCGGGATGCTTCTTTTCTCAAAAAAAACCACATATTATCAGTTTCTTGACTTCTGCTTCAATTATATCTATCATATCTGGGCGGAATCATTGTTGCTATTGTTTTACTGGCTTACAATTTGGAAGAATATTAAGCATGTATGTGGCTATTTGAGGGCCAGGCCAGGCATATCCTCGTAACTCCATGCGAAGACATCAATATACTCCTTTATCAGCTAGATTAAAGCTTGTTTATCTTCTAATAGAAGACTCTTGCTAATGAAGATTGGTCTTGGGGAATATTCTTCTTCTACTTTAATTTGGACTACTTCATCCTCTGTAGGTGGTTCACGTTGCTCAAAGCAAAGCTCCCATTGAGTATCCATCTGTTGTTCCTATGGATCATTCTAGAATGGTTCCAATAGTTTAACGTCTTTATCATCTGGACCAGTTGACACCATATTTATAGAGAAAACATATTTGAAAACGTCACCTATGCTTTCATCAGAATCCCACAGTGATGAATCAGAGGAATGAGAATATGTCTCTTCTTTCGATTATGAACCTTCAGGACTTGTTGGTGGTGTAACATATCCCAAACCATGACCAGTTTGTTGGAAGTATGTTTTAGCTTGCCTTTTGGAGAGAAGTGACGTATAGGAGTTCGTCTGCCTTTTCCATAATTCAGTCCCAAACGAGACTTTAAGTTATATTCCATCCCTTGCATAATGTTCTTGGCTGATTGGCAGTAACGATATGGTTGTATCTTTCCAATATCTTCGTCAGAATCATTAGTCTGCGTGACTCTTTTATTTCTGGCTTTGCCAAAAATTATCTAATATTGCTTGTCTTATCCTGCTGGGACTATGAAGTATGCATCCTCATATAGTTCATATAATGAACTATATTAAAATGAAGATGCCACGGGTATAGATAGAGGTTCATAAAGATGAAGAGCCTCTAAGAATTTTTCAACAAAGGGTTCAACATCAATGTAGTGCGAAGTAGTGTCTTCTTTATTCATGAAGTACATGATCTATTCTTATTCCATATAGTCAACAAAAACTTTAGCCTTGACATAAGGCTTAGAAAGATTGATGACTAGGGGTCTATTCATTAGTGTTGGTTGCTTGTTATGATAAAGGTCATTAATAAGTAGCTCATTCTCTAGTGTTCGATGTTCATTGCATCGAAGATTGATGACCAATGGAGGTGACTTGTACAGGTTGATGCCGAGAGGCTTCGAAGGAGTTGGACGAGTAGTACATCTTTTGACTCAGATCATCAAAGGTGTTTCCTTTGGGATATTCTCAGCTTCATCACCAGCTTGATTATCTTCTTCTTTTATATACTCCGGTGTATAGAGTGCATAGTTAGCAACATAGGCTTCAACACCTTTAAATAGGTCGAGGTCAGCTACCTATGTTTTGACTTCTCCCTGACTGTTCATATATTTGAACCATTGATGTAGGGTGAAAGGTATAATTTTATGGTCGTGTATCCATGGTCGTCCCAGCAAAATGTTGTAGGATACGTAGTCGATCACATAGCATGTGACTTCAGTACGTAGATTGCCTATATAAATTTTTAGGCTTATCTTTCTCAGCGGCTTACTTCTTCCGGTATTGAAGCCTAGAATGGTAGTGCTAGTGGCAGACATTGTGCATTAGTATCTTCCATCCTTTCAATAGGCTTTTAGGAATGATGATGAGTGAAGAACCAGGGTTGATGTGAATCTGATTCACTTTAATAGATCCGATGTAACCGGTATAATACAGAGGCCTGTCATGCCGATTATCCTTGAGTAGCATGTCATCTTGCGTGAAAGTGATGTTAGGAATCATCTCAATCACGCTGTGGCATTGAGGGCACACTAATGGATCTTCATCAGGAGTCTTGACTTGTGCTAAGCATGATTATGCATAAATCAGAGCTTCGCTCAAAGCTTCACGAGTCTCCTTCGACAAATAAAGCAACTCGAATATAGAAAGTCGTGCTGGAGTATTGGCCAGTTGTGCCAATATGTCAAAATTATAGGGATTTTCAAGTCCTTGAGGTAGATTCTTCTTCAGGGATTTGTCGAAGCATAATTCTTTTTGCTTCCCTTTCTCAGCCGCAGTAGGCTTTGAAGGATCAGGTTCGGCTATAACCGGATCAACTGGAGTTGATGAAGTAGAAGGAACATCAGGAGCATCTTTTGGGACAGACTCATAAGTTTTATGATAATCTTTCCCGGACCTGGTACCAGTCATGACTTCTTCTTCGGTCATCGGAGGGAGAAGCACCATGTTACAAGTCTTGAGTTTCTTTTTGGCATGCCTCTTTTTGGAATACATTTGTGGGTTAACTTGATCGTAACCCAATTCGCTACTTGATTTGTTATACTATCCTTGGAGTTATAGAGGAGTACGTTGTCCCTTACCAAAATTCAAACCTTCAGCTTTTGGGAAATCATACGCCATATTTTGTACTAAGCTTACAGATTGTTGGTTGTATTGATAAAATTGGGGACGCTTCTCCTCAGCCATACTAGTTGAGATTGATGCTCTAATTGTAGACGGAGGAGAGAGAATTTGTGTAGGAATACATTCATAAGCAATAAAGGTTTGTTGTGCCCTATTTAGTGGACACTATCAATCTTGCACCATTGCCGAAGTGTCAAGCGGAGCTTGCGAGTAGATCTTGGTGGGGAAATATTTAGGTTTTGAAATCTGATCTCAAGAGGTACGTCTTGAGATTGATCCTGATCTCTGTCTGAGTGATGATCCGAAGAAATCATATTGCATGTGTCACGTCCCAGTCCCAAAAATACGTAGGACTAGGACACGTAAGCATGCCAGCCGTATGTACATGGCAACTTCCAATATATGGATACCATGATACACACGTACGCTGTAATATGAACAATAATTCACAAGTGGTATAACTAAATCTCAATTCACAGGGTATCATCTAAATCTCATTCATAGCATCAAATATAAATAAATAACCAGTATCTATGAAACTAGATCTCATGTAAATTATCTAAAGACGACAATCAGATGGAAACAAATCCACTGCCGAATTTAGAATAAAGAATAAACAAGATAAATATAGTATAAGTACAACAACTACCAACTACTGAGACTCGAAGAGAAGACCTCCTCGGAATATAAGTAACCAGTCCGGATCAGCGCTCCTACGAATACTCATGAACATCTACACCTGGAAAGGGACCAGGTCCTCAGGGACATAACAAGATACATAGAAGTATGCCATAAAGCAAATACTGAATAAATAAAGGGGTGCGCTAACCATCTAAGTGAAATACAATTTTGAGGACAACGTTGAGTGTATGGGAAAATGTAGGCTAGACATATGCTGATGTAATTCACCAATCGACATGACTGGCTAGTATATGCCACATATGCCCCCATACAAGGGCACTGTATAATAACATCCATCTCCAAAGAGCATGGCATCTATATAATATATTGTCCATACCGCTCCGAAGAAATTGGCAGCAGTATAGTATATATCATCCATATCGCTCCGAAGAAAATGGCAGCAATATAGTATATATCGTCCATATCACTCCGTCGAGTGTGGCAGCAGTGTAAAGGAAGTGGGTGTCCCATATGCCTACAAGTTGTCCTCTCCGCCCAATATAGATATATAAGTCGTGAACACAACGTTGGCATCTCGTACTATAATGCAAGTCTCTATAGAAATAAACAACTAAGCTAAATACCGTTACACGTGTTGCTCACACCGATGGCCAGTCGAGTATGAGGTACGCGTCCCTACATGAACTCACTCTGTGACGTGTAATGATACGTGTCAAGGTTTGGGGAGTCATACCAATAACTCTATAATTTTATGTGGGTCAACTAGACTCTAGGTCAGACACAAGTCCTAACGTCAACGCATCCGTTGACTGCACTCGAGTCTCTCTCGGACGCGTACAGTTTAAAATAAATAAACATGCAACTAAATAATAACTGAATTTAAACAGTACAACAAAGGCAAGATATACTTGCCTGGAAAGAAGCTGTGTAGTACCAATAACCTGCTCCAGAAGTCACGCAGATAAATCCAACAATCCTATATACATATAATATAATACAATACACATTAGTCATTACACTAACACATACACAACCAAAAATACACTGGACTCGGGGTACGCTAGGGGTAACACTGGTCAACTAACACGGTCAATTGCGTGACTACTTATGCGGGTGTCCTATATTAAATATTGTATCAAAATCAGTCAGTCAAATATCATGTGTCTAGGCCAGTACGTAAATATACACAAGGCAGTCATCTAGCATGTTCTTAGGGTCAACATGGTCAAGGTAACCACGGGATAATCCACAGTGTCCTAGGGTCGTACAATATAAATACACATATAGTCATAAGCATATAATTACTTATATAATACAGTCATCTATATATGTAAATATATATATATATATATATATCACTTAATTTCTAATACGCGTATGTGTACGCGTACAAGTTATTGGGTTCACCGACTCAGGGTTTGCAGTCAACAAACAGTCATAGAGCAATGCTAATGTCCTACTGACACAAGCACACACATAACAATATAAAAGGTGGGAAACAAGTTCGTACATCAGGGTACGTGCACGGAGACGACAGTGAGGTTGACAACGATGATGACGAGGACGACGAGGGTGATGATAACGTTGATGACGACGACGATGACGATAATGATGGCAACGATATGGATGACGACGATGGTGACGATGATGATAACTACGATGATGGTGAAGGTGATGATCATGGTGAGGCTGCCGGAGGAGAAGAGGAGGAGGCAGGGCTGGTGGTGAGTTCGTCGAGGGGAGAACGAGACCCTATCGAGTCGGGAAAGGAGGTCTGGATGTGGCCGGAGTCGTGATGGTGGTGGTGGTGAACTCGGGTTGACAGGAGGGAGGACGGGGAGGTTCGGCTGTGGTTCAGTCGAGGGGAGGAGAACGGGGAAGATGATGGCGGTTCAGGCGGTTCGTCGTGGAGAAGGAGGGGCGTTCAGCGGGTCCGGTGGGTCGTCGGCAGCGTTCTTCGGCTCCAGGCGGGTGGATCCGGTCGAGTACAAGCAGTGATGGCGAGGCGTTCGGGTTGGTCGTCGACGGGGAGGCGGTTCTCCGATCGAGGGGATTCGGGGCTCCGGCGGGTCGGGTGCAGACGGTCGGGGTTCAGGGGGTTTAGCGAGGGTGTTTGTGTGGCGAGGTCGACAGGGAGATGGCTGAATGGGTCATCGTGGAGACTTCAGCGGGGAGGATCGGTCGTGGAGACTTCAGCGGGGAGGATCGGTCGTGGAGACTTCAGCTGGGAGGATCGGTCGAGGAGGAGGAGAGGGGAAGAGATGGTGCTGCTGTGGAGGACAGGGAAGACGGCGAGGGTTCTCCGGCGGTCGAGCGGGTGACTGCTCCGGCGAGATAGAAGGAAGAAAATGAACAGGAAGGGGAGAAAGTCGGCTGAAACTTGGGTTTAGGAATAAGAAAAATAAAGAAAAAGTAATGAAAGGATATTTATATACACATGGTGTTTTGGGTTGACCTAGAATTATTTGACTTGGTCAACACTCTTGGGCTTGGGCCTTAGGCTCACATGGGGATGTTTGGGAGGGCTATAATTTGTATTATTTAAATGCAAGGATAGGTTTAAAATAAAGGGGGCGATGTCACGCATCGCACATTCCGAAAATTAAAGGAAAAATTCATGTGAAGGAAAAATTGGGTTTCTTCACGTATTGTTCAATGGTGTGGACACCTCTATGCATTTTTGCATAAAAATATCCAACAATTAGGAAAATTGCACAAAAATAGAAATTGGATTAAATTAATTAAAATGAGTGTGCACGATGTTCTGAAATTAATTAGAAGTACATGAAAATAAAATTAGGTGGGACACAAGTGTCATGGACATAGAGGATTCAGTGCAGAATATTAATAAAATTTAGGTTGCACGAAACGGGTCAAGATTGTGTCTCCAATTTCGATTGGAACGTACAAGGATACAAAGTCATATTTTATTTAGAATAATTATAAACGCCTGCGACGAATGTTGTGCGACTAAAATATAGCACAAGAAAGTATATTTATAAGTTACACGAAGGTCAGAATAGTATGCGGGCCTGTCTAGGACAAGGTTGTGAAATTTGTAGGAGGGCATTGGCTGGTGTAGTGCTCCAATTATCGAAGCAACGGTACGGCGTGCTAAGTGATATAACTATTTCATAATTAAATAAAATACCGTATTCTATTTCTAATTGGATACAAACTAGCCCTAGTTTCACTATCTAAGCCAAGTATGCCTAATTTTGGGTGAGGGGGTTTACAATCTACCCAACTTAAAAATAATTTTGTCCTCGAAATTAGAATAAGGCATGGTCTGTTATACCTTCACGTACATCAGGTAAGTCAATCGCAATCTCTTTGTGATAATTAAATTTCTAATCAAACCTATCGCAATTCCTTCAAAAAATTAGATAATCACTGTTCAATTCAAAATTTAACCTGTTGTAAGCTCCTTTCTCTTTTTTAAATTATCAACATCCAAATTTAAATTGGATCCAAATAACATCTTCAAGAATTAAATAACGCACATCAATTATATACCACGAGCTCCAGCTATCAAAATCTCCTTTAGAAAGCACTTCCAATCGAACATTACTCCTATCTTCAACTTAGGAATTTTCGTACTCCTCAACTTTTAAATTCAATTTACATCCTCGATATTTCAAATATGTAATTCCGCAATCAACATTTAACTTTTAATTTAAGGCCTCAATTTATGAAATTTGAAATCTAATTCACCAATCTAGATTTCTATATTTATCGTCAAAGTTTACTTCGGTGATTCAGTCTTCAAAATTTCAAAATTTAAATCATATGCTCAAGTATAAATATTTGGTTCGCCATATCACGGTTTTTAAAAATTCATTAATCCTGAGCATATTAATCGTTCTTCTAAAATTCTCAAATTTAAAATGACTTGAACCTCTAAGTCTAATTTTTCTCGTTCACAATCTAAAAGAAGTTCCTCTCAAGTTGACAATGCAACTGCTACCCAACTTATAGTTTACCCATCTATCACATAAGGCTCTTTCATTTAAGAAAACTTATTCCTCAAATTTACTTAATCATGTTACTCACTCCTCAAAATTTAAACACCAAATATATCATATATGATATACCCTTAATCAGTTATAAAAGGCGGTCATCTAGTAAGGTGATTGACCTATGGGGTATATCTAGTACTCTCTGTATATTAACTTATAACAAGCACGAGGTTTCGTCTTTCCGAAATAGGGGAAGACGGAGAGCAATAATAAAGAATTCACGGTGGAGGTAATAGGATACAAGTATGGGGATCAAGGCGTTTAAAGAATTCAAATGGGAATTGTCAAGGTAGCTATGGATTGAAATCCTATTTGGTAAATTCCTATTCGTATGTTCATATTGGAATAGTTATGTAACCGCTATGATATGCTCAGACATGTCTAGAGGCAAGTATTTTCGTCTACTACTATATATATCTCAATCCACGTAAAGTAGTCATGCGAAGAGCGAACCAAGCGCACTAAGGTTAGTTAGACCTTAATACACTGATTCTGAAATGTATTAGTGTGTCGACCCAATAATACATATATCAAGATCAAGCCCGATAGAAGAGTAAGCTTGCAACACTAGGCTATAATAGCAGCATAAATCACAATATTTTTAGAAATATGAATACGCTGGATTATGATGAAAGGAGGTACAAAATAATTCAAGTTCACAAAAACAACCAAAATAAAAATATAAGACTCTACAATCTCTACAGTTGACATACTAACTCCTTGTCTAAGTCGCTAGTCGACCAAATAGCGGTATGGGCCTCTAAGTTCTACAGTCTGAATAAACACTATCGTCTTATGCTAGTCTACAGTTACTGTCATTCAGTTATACTTTATTAATAGGTCCCGAAGACTATGTGACACTATGTTGTGAGGCATACTACCCAACTTAAAAATAATAAACTAATACTGTGATTGTCTTAAGGGAAATCTATAAAATAAATTGGTCCTTGTAGTTAAAGTAGAAACTATTGTTAGGGCATACAAGAGAAAGATCTTGGTACTTATTAGGGTCTCCTATTGCATTATATAGGTAATGGTCACCTTAAGTCTTAATCATAGTACTCATAGAACATGTGTCAATAGTAAGAATGGAAAAGTTACTGGCCTTCAAGGAAAAGAGGATATAACTCGTATCGAGGTGGGGGTACAATCACGTGATTTAAAACTATAGTATAACCATAAAATTATAATCTAAAAGAATACTTAACTATCAAGTCCTAACTACCAACCATATAATTTAAAGTTCAAATTAACAAACTATAACCCTAGCAAACTATATATCCTGACATAAAATAAAATCACTTGGCCTACAATCAAAAGTGTCAGGTGGCACGAGTTGAAAGATAAAGATAAGAAAACATAATTAGCCGTCGCACAATAGCGAGCGCTAAGTTTTCAGAGGAACAAGATTGAATTTAAATAGAAAGTCTCTAGATAATATCATGGATTTTCTAAGGGAAATGTGGCATGCTAGTCTCTACGTTCGAGGTATGATTCGAGGATAATGTTATATCCATTCCTCTTGGCTTCCTAAGATATTGTTCGGCTACTATAAGACAAGGAGCTAAAGTTGTAGTTCTCTAGTACTATCTCACCATGAAAAGCCAGGCTTAGTCCTAATATTCAACCTTGGATTTCTATTGGTTCCTCGATGCTAGGGTCAAACAATGTGGTTAAAATTTAAACTAACTCTAGTAGTGTTTATACTACTCTCAAGTCATACATAAGCACATCAAGGGATAATGGTAAATTAATCTATAGGTCAAGGACGCTAGGGTTCGTTAGGTAGTAAGGAAGGCTAGGGTTCATTAAGTATTCTAACTCAGTGATGTGTCATTATCCTAGTTGCACTCTTAATAGGAAGGTTACCCTACTTATTATCTAACAACAGGGACTTCTATATTCTAAGAGAAGAGTATAGTCAAGGAACTAATAGGGAAGCACGTGAATCAAGCAGGACGTGATTATTTAGATAGAATATATCGGGAGGAAAGTGAATCATAGTCAATTGTGGATGAGATCCTATACTCGATTCCTAGGTACAGGCTTGCTCGGTAACGTAACGTAACCGAGACAATATGCTCGACCTGCATGGGCTACCACTAAAATATATCACGCCCCAGTCCCAAAAATATGTAGGACTAGGACACGTAAGTATGCCAGCCGTATGTACATGGCAACTTCCAATATATGGATACCATGATACACACGTACGCTGTAATATAAACAATAATTCACAAGTGGTATAACTAAATCTCAATTCATAGGGTATCATCTAAATCTCATCCATAGCATCAAATATAAATAAATGACCACTATCTATGAAACTAGATCTTAATGTAAAGTATTTAAAGACGACAATCGGATGAAAACAAATCCACTGCTGTATTTAGAATAAAGAATAAACAAGATAAATACAGTATAAGTACAACAACTACCAACTACTGAGACTCGAAGAGAAGACCTCCTCGGAATATAAGTAACCAGTCCGGATCAGCGCTCCTGCGAATACTCATGAACATCTACACCTGGAAAGGGACCAGGTCCTCAGAGGGACATAACAAGATACATAGAAGCATGCCATAAAGTAAATATTGAATAAATAAAGGGGTGCACTAACCATCTAAGTGAAATGTAATTTTGAGGACAACTTTGAGTGTATGGGAAAGTGTAGGCTAGACATATGTTGACGTAATTCACCAATCGGCATGACTGGCTAGTATATGCCACATATGCCCCCATACAAGGACGCTGTATAATAACGTCCATCTCCAAAGAGCATGGCATCTATATAATATATCGTCCATACCGCTACGAAGAAATTGGCAGCAGTATAGTATATATCATCTATATCGCTCCGAAGAACGTGGCAGCAATATAGTATATATCGTCCATATCACTCCGTCGAGTGTGGCAGCAGCGTAAAGGAAGTGGGTGTCCCATACGCCTACAAGTTGTCCTCCCCGCACAATATAGATATTCAAGTCGTGAACACAACGTGGGCATCTCGTACTATAATGCAAGTTTCTATAGAAATAAACAACTAAGCTAAATACCGTTACACGTGTTGCTCACACCGATGGCCAGTTGAGTATGAGGCATGCGTCCCTACATGAACTCACTCTGTGACGTGTAATGATACGTGTCAAGGCCTGGAGAGTCATACCAATAACTCCACAATTTTAGGTGGGTCTACTAGACTCTAGGTCAGACACAAGTTCTAACGTCAACGCATCCATTGACTACACCCGAGTCCCTCTCGGACGCGCACAGTTTAAAATAAATAAACATGCAACTAAATAATAACTGAATTTAAACAGTACAACAAAGGCAAGGTATACTTGCCTGGCAAGAAGCTGCGTAGTACCAATAACCTACTCCAGAAGTCGCGCAGATAAATCCAACAGTCTTATATACATATAATATAATACAGTACACATTAGTCATTACACTAACACATACACAACCAAAAATACACTGGACTCGGGGTACGCTAGGGGTAACACTGGTCAACTAACACGGTCAATTGCGCGACTACTTACGCGGGTGTCCTATATTAAATGTTGTATCAAAATCAGTCAGTCAAATATCATGTGTCTAGGCCAGTACGTAAATGTACACAAGACAGTCATCTAGCATGTTCTTAGGGTCAACATGGTCAAGGTAACCACGGGATAATCCACAGTGTCCTTGGGTCGTACAATATAAATACACATATAGTCATAAGCATATAATTACTTATATAATACAGTCATCTATATATATATATATATAAATATATATATATATATATATATATATCACTTAATTTCTAATATGCGTATGTGTACGCGTACAAGTCATTGGGATCACCGACTCAGGGATTGCAGTCAGCAAACAGTCATAGAGCAATACTAATGTCCTACTGACACAAGCACACACATAACAATATGAAAGGTGGGAAACAAGTTCGTACCTTGGGGTACGTGCACGAAGACGACAGTGAGGTTGACGACGATGATGACGAGGACGACGAGGACGACGAGGGTGATGACGACGTTGATGACGACGATGATGACGATGATGATGGCAACGATGTGGATGACAACGATGGTGACGATGATGATAACTACGATGATGGTGAAGGTGATGATCATGGCGAGGTTGCCGGAGGAGAAGAGGATGAGACAGGGCTGGTGGTGAGTTCGTCGAGGGGAGAACGAGACCCTGTCGAGTCGGGGAAGGAGGTCTGGATGTGGCCGGAGTCGTGATTGTGGTGGTGGTGAACTCGGGTTGACAGGAGGGAGGGGAGGGAGGTCCGGCTGTGGTTTCGTCGAGGGGAGGAGAACGGGGAAGATGATGGCGGTTCAGGCGGTTCGTCGTGGAGAAGGAGGGGCGTTCAGCGGGTCCGGTGGGTCATCGGCAGCGCTCTCCGCTCCAGGCGGGTGGATCCGGTCGAGTACAGGCAGTGATGGCGAGGCGTTCGGGTTGGTCGTCGACGGGGAGGCGGTTCTCCGGTCGAGGGGATTCAGGGCTCCGGCGGGTCGGGTGCAGACGGTCGGGTGCACGGGGTTCAGCGAGGGTGTTTGTGTGGCGAGGTCGACCGGGAGATGGTCGGATGGGTCATCGTGGATACTTCAGCGGGGAGGATCGGTCGAGGAGGAGGAGAGGGGAAGAGATGGTGCTGCTGTGGAGGACTGGGAAGACGGTGAGGGTTCTTCGACAGTCGTGCGGGTGACTGTTCCGGCGAGATGGGAGGAAGAAAATGAACAGGAAGGGGAGAAAGTCGGCTGAAACTTGGGTTTAGGAATAGGAAAAATAAAGGAAAAGTACTGAAAGGGATATTTATATACACATGGTGTTTTGGGTTGACCTAAAATTATTTGACTTGGTCAACACTCTTGGGCTTGGGCCTTGGGCTCACATGGGGATATTTGGGAGGGCTATAATTTACATTATTTAAATGCAATGATAGGTTTAAAATAAATGGGGCGATGTCGCTCGTTGCACATTCCGAAATTTAAGGGAAAAAATTATGTGAAGGAAAAATTGGGTTTCTTCACGTATTGTTCAATGGTGTGGACACCTCTATGCATTTTTGCATAAAAATGCCTAACAATTAGGAAAATTGCACAAAAACGAAAATTGGATTAAATTAATTAAAATGAGTGTGCATGATGTTCTGGAATTAATTAGAAGTACATGGGAATAAAATTAGGTGGGACACAAGTGTCATGGATATAGAGAATTCAATGCAGAATATTAATAAAATTTAGGTTGCACGAAACGGATCAAGATTGTGTCTCCAATTTTGATTGAAACGCACAAGGATACAAAGTCATATTTTATTTAGAATAATTATAAACGTCTGCGACGAATGTTGTACGACTAAAATGTAGCACAAGAAAGCATATTTATAAGTTACACGAAGGTCAGAATAGTAGGCGGGCATGTATAGGACAAGGTTGTGAAATTTGTAGGAGGGCATTGGCTGGTGTAGTGCTCCAATTATCGAAGCAACGGTAAGGCGTGCTAAGTGATATAAATATTTCATAATTAAATAAAATACCGTGTTCTATTTCTAATTGGATACAAACTAGCCCTAGTTTCACTATCTAAGCCAAGTAGGCTTAATTTTGGCTGAGGGGGTTTACAGCATGGTTTATACTTTTTACCCTTATTGGATTTTGAATGGAAGATGCTACTTTTTGGTCCTAATCTGGAAGCAGGTCGGGATGAATCCATATATTCTTGCCATGATCTATGGTAAGAGGCACTAACCCCTCTGTTTGATTTCGAGGAGGAGGGAGATTTACCACTTTCATTGTAGCTCGAGGTATTGGAATGGCACTGCTAGGGACTTCTTGTGCTGGAAAATTACCAAATTGAAGAGACACCATATTCGCGGTGACCTTCTTCTCCTTATTGTGAAGGGTGATAGCTTTAGCATCTATCAACTGTTGTATTTTTCTTTTTAAGATATAGCAAGCCTTGGTAGGATAATGTATATACCGATGGTATAAGCAATACTTTGGGTCATCTTTTTTATCAGCTTCTCCGGTCGTTTGATATAGGGCAACTGCAATCTCCCGCTCTTCATCAGACAGTCAAAATTATTATGGATATCGCTCTCGTCAAAGGAATATTCTTTCTTAAGTCTGGAAGATTCTTGAGGATTTTGTGCTGGAGGAGAGGTTAGTCGCTTTGCCAAATTTATTGCTAAGGCCTCATTTCTTTGTTGCTACGATTATTCGCATTATTGTTGTTATTGGAGGAGCACTTTCCTTCCGCATTGGTCATTTGTATCCCCAAGTTACGTGCCACCTTTATTTTTAGCATCTTCGGCCCCAATGATGAACGCCTTCTAGTCTTAAAATTGGCGTATATTTTGGAGAAAGAACCGTGTAGCGATGAATGCAGAATCTGAACTATTGGAAGGCAACTTCAGAGTTGCTTGCCTGAAATGCTCTACAAATTCACGAGCGGATTCTTTTTCCTTTTGTTTGATATCGATGAGCGAAGACATCGACATATCCATGCCTCCCTCATAGAATCGTGAGAGGAAAAGATACTTCATGTCATCAAATGAGGATATGCAATTATCAGGTAAACTACGATACCAATCGTAGGCTATGCTGGCCAAGCATCCCACGAACAATCAGGTAAGGAGAGCATTTTCTTTCTGCATATGAGCCGTCATCATATTGAAGTAATTAATATATTGGCTCGACGATGTCTTGCCTTCAAACAAGACTATTGATTAGGATTTGTATTTAGGAGGGAAGGAAACAATATCCCAATAAAAAGGATGTCACGTCCCAGTCCCAAAATACGTAGGACTAGGACACGTAAGCATGCCAACCGTATGAATATGGCACTCCAATATATGAAAACCATAACACACGTACGCTGTAATATGAATAACAATTCACCAGTGGTATAAATCATCATAAATCACAGGGTATAATCTAATCTCATCCACAGAAAATCAAATATAATGAATAACCAATATCTATAACCAGATCCCAAAATGAAGTATCTCAAGATGACAGTCGGATGGAAACAAATGCATTACCGAACTAGAATGAAGAATAAACAAGACAAATACAATATAAATACAACCTCTAACAATCGCGAGGCTCGAAGAGAAGACCTCTCGCAATATAAGTAGCCAGTCTGAATCTGCGCTCCTACAAATACTCATGAACAATACACCTGGAAAGGGACCAGTCCTCAGAGGGACATAACAAGATACATAGAAACATGCCATAAAGTAAATACTGAATAAATAAAAGGGTTGCGCTAACCATCTAAGTGAAATGCAATTTGAGGACAACTTTGAGTGTATGGAAAAGTGTAGGCTAGACATATGCTGACGTAATTCACCAATCGTGGCAACTGGCTAGTATATGCCACATATGCCCCCATAGGAGGGTGTAATATAATAATGTCCATCTCCGAAGAGCATGGCATCTGCATAATATATAACGTCCATACCGCTCTGAAGAACGGGGCATCTGCATAATATATAACGTCCATACCGCTCCGAAGAACGGGGCATCTGGATAATATATAACGTTCATACCGCTCCGAAGAACGGGGCACCTGCATAGAGGAAGTGGGTGTCCCATACGCCTACTAGTTGTCCTCCCCGCCCAATGATCTATGCATGTTGTTTTCACAACACGCCTTAGCTACTACGCCGCGGCGTCGTAACTCTGGCTCATAGTCTATTGTTAGAACAATAGCCCAACCTTACAACCAAACAAGGACAAGGATTGGACCATCGTACCACGCTAGTCTATGCTCCGCCTACTAATAACTGCTAAGTCTTCTAACATGCATCACTATTAGCAGTTATACCCTATCCGTCGCACGTCCTACACGTACAGGTGGCCAACCGCATACGCAAGTCCGTGTCCTATATGAGATTCACAACACGTATAAGAAATGTGTCAAGGCCTGGGGAGTCATACCAATAACTCCACAACTTTAGGTGGGTCTACTAGACACTAGGTCAGACACAAGTCCTAACGTCAACGCATTCGTTGACTGCACCCGAGTCTCTTTCGGACGCTCACAGTTATATAATATAAACATGCAACTAATAATACAGAATTTAAACAGTACAACAAGGCAATGTATACTTGCCTGGCAAGAAGCTGCAAAATGTAACGTCCAGATGTCCAACACACAGGACCAGAAGCTATGGCCTCAGAACAAATATCTTCGGATGTTGAAATAGATATCACCAATGTTCCCAGAATAAGCAAAATAGCTAGAAAGCACTCCCCTTTCGTCCAATTTGGACACAGGAGCAAAACGGTAATTTCGGGACAAAGTGGGGACCACGTGTGGGCCATTTTGCACCGAAAAGCGTGTCAGGGGTAACGGTCTCTAAATGGGATAAATTATAGGTCAAACAAACTCTAAATGTCAGCACGAACTCAACGGTATGTCCAAATGTGGATTTCGGTGAGCCGAACATAATTTCGCCCAAAAAGTCAACTGTGGGGCCCGCCAATTGGCGACTTTGTCAACTGTCTTAGAATTGCATGAAAATTGGGTCACAAGACCAGCGCATTACCACGAGTCCAATGGCGCAAATTTCGTCGCATTCTGGCGAACGAGCACAAAATGCGCAGGACTTTTGCAAAAGCTGCGACACGGGAAAACATCGCGGATACGGGCTGATTCCGACGTGCACACACGTCCAAATCAGTTTCCGCAAAAGCCCACACGTTTGGGTATACCGCGCGCACCTTTTGGTACACTTGGTACATGACGGGGCGGTCTCATTTGGCGGGACGTGCTCCGTATCAAAATTTCTGGAATTTGCCAAAAAATATATTTTTGAATTTTTCTATCTGATTTACTTTAACATATAGCAGCAAATAAAATAATGTAAATAACAGAAATTAAACTAGTTCAGGTGGTCTTCGCATACCAAAAAGAAAAACCAGATTCGGATCTCTGTGGTGAGAGATACGAGTCCGTGAACAGGGGTGGTTGCAACAGAATTTTCTGAGATTAAAATGTCGCAGTTTTTACCTGGGTTGGCGCGCTGTTCGAGATAAACTAATGCACATTATTGGAAGGGGGATAGGTGAGGATCATACCGGTGAAGACGGGGTCTAGTTCGGTCGAACGAGGACACGAAAATCGAGACGTGAACACAGGTACGTTGTTCGATCAAATAACTAGCTCTTTACAAATTTTGGGGACGACCATAAGACAGCAGATACCTAGTGTTCCTACATTGTTCGTGTTCCCGGAACCTTGTCAAAGATTCAATGGAGCATAGGAATCGCGACCTATATTGTCTCATCTCTCCAAAATCTCAAATTTGTCTCAAAGTTTAATATTTATCCATTCTTGTAAATCAATTTTGGGTTATAAACAAGTACACACAAATTTTTCCGAGAAATCATTTTCTTTTTTGACCTTAAACTAGACCGCCAAGCGGATCTTGAGCAACAACAGCGACGATATACCACAATATAAGTATGCTATACCGTCGATGTACCGACCTCTGATATTTTCTAAACTAAACAAACTTCTAATACGGGCTTCGAAATAAACCTTCATTTTTCTTCTTCGCCTCCTCAAACTTCTCTGACATGAATAACACTTGTCTCACTCCGAGTTGTTCTCGCATGGATTGGGAACCCCACCCAACATTAACGTTTAGAAAAAAGAGATTTACATACAATTAGGTCCACTTTTGACTTTGCATCAAGCTTTGGCTTTTCTTTCCAGTGTTTCAACTTCTTCTGGTTGACGACGGAGGCCACTCCCACCAGGTGAGTACTAGGGTAAAACAAATGTATTGATATGCATAACTTGGGAAGAAGCACAAGCAACAAATTCTTGGTGAAACTTCATTTCACTATTATTTCATAGAAAGCTTCCATTGTTTCCCCCGATTGCGACACCAAAACAACATTCCATCATCAAAGCTCAGAACATCATTTAAAATCTATGAATTACATTCCAGATCCCTACAAGTAACCTCTTGGATTCAATATTTGTTTTGAGAATAGCCTAAATAGGTACCTCAATAATAACTAAGAATCATAGTTCGAATTACTACAAGAACCAATAGTGAAAGTGTGCACGTTCTGACAATTATACATTGCTAGAAGAAAATAAACACTAAAGAATGATCATAAGATCATATCCACTTCCTGATTCGGTATGTATCAGTCATCATCACAAGTGCTAAATGCTCAAGATGCCACCCCACTCGTGTTAAAAGTCCGAACCCGAGCTCGACTCAAAAATATTATTTGCAAGAACCAACTGAGTGTTCCCAAGTCCTGATCCACCGCTACCACTGCCACCCACACTACCTCGTTGTTTCTTGACAGCCCGCTCATGCCTGAAGCTTTCGGATGGCGAGCCAAGGCGACCACCCGAATCTGGGGTCAGTGGCTCGTGATGTGATGAGAAGGATTCATTGTGAGTGTGATTCTTTAAGAGCCCTCCAGCAGCTGCACTGGCAACAGGAGTGGCCTTGTCTTGGAGAGGAGATTCAGATGTCGGGGCTGGGGTTGAGGGGTCGGTCTTGTTGTCAGAGTCCTGGCAGCCGTTACCGCCTGTGCTAGATATGGGAGCACGCACACCAGTCAGGTCTGGACTTTCAGCCAACACCCCACTGAGCCGCTGCTGCTCCTCAATTATCTTCTTAAGATACTTGCCTTGAGCTTCTATCCGCAGTTGCAGCTGCCTTTGTACCTGTCAAATAAGTCAGCATTATGTCTGCTGTCATCTCAAGCACTCATTACCTGGAACCAAACATGTGAATTTCTCGCAAGAGAGAGAAACATTCTCTCCGAGTCCTAGCAAAATAGATAAGGCAGTCAATGGGGATATGACAAAAGTCAGCTGGTCAGTAGAGAGACCAAATTCAGGATATCTCCTGATTTAATGAACAGTTGCTATGTAGTTTAATTTGATCTTAGGGTGTGATACCTACAAAAGAATCAGATTCATTTCTCATTGTCCATCTAAATAATCACCTATATAAGTTGATACGGTGTGTTGGAGTCGTACTTTGACACAAATACGGAAGTTTGACAGAGTAACTTTATAAACCTAATGTTCTTCATGGGAAAAATCTGCTTGTGAATTTAACATAACGAACTATTTTGAATTGGTGTACATTTGTATTTAAACTCTCCACTGAGTTTCTACAATGCAATTGTGGCACAATTAAAGAGATTATGAGAAAGTGTGACGATGGAATCCTGATCGGCACAGTCCTATGGTCCGTTGACGAACTGAACCCTGATAGGCACAGTCCTGTGGTCCGTTGACGAACTGAACCGAGCTTCAAGGGTTGAGAAAGATGATCTTGGAAGAAGAAGAAGAAGAAAAAGGGGCTTTTCTCGTCTCCCAGTGCTCTGGTGCTCTCTCAACTTTCTTCTTTTAGATGTTGAATTGTGTGTAATGTGAAAGTCCCTTTCTCGGCCAGCATGAGAGCCTTTTTATAGCAGTTGTAAGAAAAGACCCCGAGGAGGGTGGGTGTGTACTTACTTGCATATCCCATGACCGCCATAGAGATAGCTTGCGATCTCCATTAACATCCGTGGTGGTCGGGCTGGCATGGCACATCTACGGAAACTGGGGTTTTAGTGGCCTACGTGTCACTTCCTTCTAGCTGCGAGTGGGGAGGTGTCATGCGATTTTGACAGTAATTATGGAGGTGTAGACGACCCACGATTGTTGAACGGGTCAAGCGACCATGAGTGTGGCTGATGATGACTGCAAGGTTGGTAGAGCCATAACGGGGATTGTGGTATGCTTGCTCGCTTGGTTGTGGCTTTACTACCTTGGCGTTTACTTCCTTGAAGTGGGACCAGTCTGCTTGAGGACCGTAGGTCCACGTAGTTTGACTTCACTTCCTTGAAGTGGGACGGGTCTGCTTGAGGACCATAGGTCCACGTAGTTTGACTTCACAACCTTGAAATGGGACTGGTCTGCTTGAGAACCAATGGTCGGCATAGTTTGGCTTCATTGCTCTGAAGTAGGATCAGTCTGCTTGACGACCACAAACAAGGATGTCTCCTTGTTCGTAGGACACGACTTTGGTCTTGATAGCAACTCCTGGATGTTGAGAATTACACAGCTGGTGAACAATCGTCTAGGGTTGTACAAGCATGTGTTATGTCTCTTTTGCACTGGAATTCATTAAAGAACCGAACTCTATTACATAAATTCCCTTCTATGGTGCCAACAAAAACCCCTTCAAAGTTTTCGAAAATATGTACTCTTTGATTGATTTGCAAAACACTTTGAATAAGCGCCGAGGATATCTTCGTTCTGAGCACACAACTGGTGGTGGGCCGCCGCGCTTTAAGAATTTGTCAAATGGACTAGGATTGGATCTAGCCATTTGACATAGCACTTGGTGCCTTCATAGCCATCCGACATGGTACTTGATGAAGGCATTGAAGGGCCTTCTTAGGGGAAGATGATTGCCTAATGTTTACTCGGGTAAGGAACGTTTGAGCCACCTCAACGGCTGTTGTGGTCAAAGAGGAAGGATTATGCATGCTTCAGTACCATAGACCGAGGAACAAGCCGCCCCTTAGTTTGTTCATAGAGGAGCCTTGCTGTGGTTGTAAGGTTCGAAACAGGATTATACATATTGTATCAGGCACATCTAATTACATATAAGCGACGACATATCACAGAAAGGAAGTTTAAGGTTCAAATATGTGATGACATTGCATGAATGCAATAATATGTATCGGCAATCATACGTAGATAGATATAAAAAGTGGTAAATCAAAGTAAGCATATAGATGACTCTTACATAACTTTGCAGTCATCCCTCTTTGACATAAACTAAAATTCCATCTGTCCTCATTGCCAACATGGAAAACTAATAAGCAAAATTGCCATTCCACATTGCAGTTAAAAATAGTCTTTATTATTTTTCATCACCATCACCATTCAAGCCTTCTTCCATCATAGCGGGGTCGGCTATGAAGCATGAAAAAGATCCAAAAGATTTGACAAATTGTTGATGACCTACCGTTTACTTAGCATCTGTCTGGTTGTATCTTGCTTCGAGTTGAGCAACCAAGGTGGTTTTCAAATTTGGTGACGATATAAAGAGTTGTACAAAAAGTTTAGTTCCACATTAGATACAAAGTGGGAGTATAAATATATGGGATTGGTCCTTGACTTATCAAGAGATTTTTCTTTTAAGTCATGTGAGCTAAGTCAAATATCATATCTCATCGATCAACTCAGGTTTTAGTCACATCGCATTCCCAACAAGGTGCGGCACAAATGGTCATTGGCACCAAGTAATGGCGTAGTTAGGTGAACTTGTAGGTTTAACTCTCTGTTTGAATGGATCGAGATGCCAATATGTTGGATCTTTTAGTAGCTCGGGATCAGCGCATGCATGCGCTTGCGCATTTAAAGAATGTGTATGCGCTCGCGCACGGTTAAAGAACAGGTGCACTCGTCTGGGCGCTCGGTTCCTTTTTCCCCAAATCAATGAATAAGGGGGAACTTGATTCTTCCGAAAAAACGGAAGCGAAGCGCTGCCGCATACTAGGTATATCGTATTCGGTTGAGCGCTCAATATGGTTATCCACTATTGTGATGACATAAAGGAGGTTGTATAGAAAGTTTAGTCTCACACTGATAGGAAGTGGGAGGATGAGATAGAGACATGGAATTGGTCATGTACTTAACAAGGGATAGTCCTTAAGTCATAGGGGCCAACAAATCCAACATCATATCTCATGGATCAACTCCGTTCGAGTTTTACTGCGTCCCCAACAACATCAACACCCTACGTTGGTGTAAATTCATAGCTAACGTAAATATGAGAATGAGAGGGTCATCCCATAGAAACTCATCAGCAAGTTTGCAAGTAGGTAGACCGAAATATAGTTTAATATCATTCTACCAAGGAGCACCCTTCAATTTTTCTAGACTACAAAGAATTTAGATGAAGAGGTAGATGATACAATTTTCTATAGAAAACTGCATTCATATTATGACACATTAAGACAAGTGAAGGAATTACAAAGAGATAATAGTCTTTATAACATTTTCAAATATAAAAATACACAAGGGAAAATATCCATGTCTTGTTCTCTTAGTTGGCACAACAAAGTTTAAAATGCTTTTATAGGAGTTCCTTTCTTTTTCTTTTTCTTTTTCTTTTTCTTTTGGTTTTGGTTTTGGTTTTGGCAGGAATTTATATGAAAAGCAAAGAACTCTTCAACAATAGTTGATTTTTCCAATGCTTTTCTGTGATGGGTTGAATTCAAAAAAAATACTCATAGTAGAGTCGCTTTTCGTAACATAAATTAAAGGAATTATATTCCAAAATCCCTCAACAAAAAAAAACCTTGCCTCTAGTTGTTCATGTAGACGTTTTTGCACCTCCATCTGCAACTTTAATGCTTCAGTTACTTGCATTCCCCTGACAATAAAAGAAAGTTATAGATAACATCAAAAAGACTGAGAGTTTGGACAATATCGGGAAAGTTGATTGTGCACAATATATAAGTCAAATTCTACAATCTACCAAATTGTAATATCATTTCATTTATTTAACTAAGCGAAAGGACACAACAATGACTGCAGTAGCAACATCAACAATAAAGATGTTGACGATCAGCTACAAGGATCCTTCATTAAATTGTCAACTACTTTATGAATTATCAGTTCGGTGCTTGATCTTAAGACTCGTAATAGTTATAACACTTTCAAGTGGATTTATGAATGGTGACAATGATTTCAAGTCAAACCAAAGTAGTCCAAAGATTCCACTTCTCAAAATCCACGAGTTTCAAACAAAGATCCTGAGGGGTCCATAAATCCACTTCTCAAAGTGCAAATCTGTTGGGAACCCGTGCGTGACCCGAACTGGATCCGGCCATGGACACGGACGCGGAAGCAATGCCAACCCACCTGAAGATAACGAACCAACCTACTACGAACGGCAAAACAGATCAAACAATGTATATGTTCGGTAACTACGTCACCTGGACAAATCATAATCTATATAACTTCCGACAGAAGATACAAGATTGAATAAAAACTATGTTGAATCATTTGTCCAAAGGTTCAACCCCCTCACCGAACTCAAGAAGAAAGAGAGATTAGAACTGAAATCACTCACCCTACCCGTAGAGATCTCTCTGTACGAAGACGATGACTTCCCCGCACAGATATCCTCTTCCTGCTGTCTCGAACGGCAAGCCCTAAAAGCAAAGTACGGACTTTCTCTTAGATTTTCTGTGGATAAATACCACGAATCTCCCACCTTGTGCTCTTCATTGTGCCTCCACCCTCAACCCATATATATAGTCGAGAAATCCTATTTTAGGTCATAGGAATTCCTAAAATAGAAAACCCTAAAATAGAAAACCCATCACCTAAAATAGCCCAGCACCAATTACGGACATCCAAATCTGGTCAAATCAAATATTTGATACAGATTGGTAAATCTAATCAAATCAAATATTTAAGGTAGATTTTCAAATCATATCAAATCAAATATTTGACCTCCCAAAATTTGTTGTTACCAAATCCAGACTGGACCCAACATACTCTCCCTCCAGTCTAATAAGAGGGTGTTGACATCATGGCTCCTCAATTGGACTCCATGTCTGTCGTCTCGCGACAGAGTTCCTGCTTCCCCATGTCACTGATCTCCGATCCCCCAAGCTGATTTGCATCTTCCGTCGTCTCTAGCTCCTCGACCACCACGTCAACGTTAGTTGTCATGCATAGCACCAGCTGCACCACTGGAATCCTGCTGATATCAATGACACAGCCAAGACTGAAGCCCCAGACGATCAACCTTACTGTAAGTCTTGGATGTATGTCCCCAACTTTCGTCTTCCACCGGAACGTGCTACCGTTCCGACAGAGCTTCTTCACCCTTGGCTGACCCAACCAAGCGAACAGTACGGTTCTTCCGAGATTCACTCATGAACCAGCCCACATTTGTGTCTGACACTGAAGCTCCCCCATACACACATCCTCGACCATAACATCATGCATTGTGCACACTGTCGATGAGCCACAGCTCCACCAAAACTGTGCAAAAATGGAGATGCACGTCTTTGAATAAGCTTGTTGCACACCTTAATCTCCTTCCTAGTTTCGAACTGCTGAAACTAATGTCGCTCTGTGAAGTTTGTAAACTGTCACCAAAATTGGATCCGTTGAACAACCCCTACCTGGAGACCGACCAATTGTCATGGGACCGACAGACTTACCATCAATCTTTAACTCATCACCATTCGTCGTTTTGTCTCAACGAACCGAATCCTCTGTATCCCTCAAATCATCTCAAAGACCCTCCAAGACAAGTTCCCGACGATCCACAAACACCTGTTGAAATCCCTCGAACCTCCATCTGATGTATGTGGCATGCCTATACAACTCAACAGCTTGAGCCTTTACATGCAACAACATATATCTCCTCGAGCCAGCTGTTGAAAATCTTTCGTAAGCATCCAATCTTTGTCTCCAAACTTTGGTACATGTCGCACACCCTTGAGAACGAGCTTCTCGCCAAGCTTTGGTGTCAAGTGCACATTACTGATGCCCACAACTGCAGCCGTCTCCTTGTTGCCCATCTTCACACGTCCAAACCTACCGTCTCGGCATGACGTGAAGATCCTCCTATGTTGAGTGGCGTGATAAGACGCCCTTGTATCCATAACCCAATCACCGTCATAACACATGCCACAAGGTTCCTTTACGTCGGTTGTTGCGATGTTGATATCTTCAACAGCCGTAAGATCTTAATCATCCTTATCTTTGGTCTTCTCAGCTTTTATCTTCATGCAGTTCCTCTTAATATAACCCTTTCGCCACAGTGATAACAGCCCTCCTTGCGGTCCATAGTCGCAAGATCCCAAGAACTCCCCCCTCCCACCCCCTCACCCCCCGTCCTCGCCTGTGACTTGGGTCTTCCCTTCTAGTAGGAAGCCACCAGAGCAGACTCCTCCGACGATTCAACTTGATTACAACGTAACTCGTTCAACAAGCTACTTTTGATTGCTTCCATTGTAACAGCTTCATCCGGTACGGAGTTGCTCACCGACACCACTAACATTTTTCAGCTTTCCGACAGAAAACTCAAAAGCAGAAGGACCTGAAGCTCATCATCAATCACCATCTTCATATGATTGATGATACCCTGAACCTCGTTCAAATGTTGTGCCACCGGGGCACCCTTTGTACTTTGGGTTGACAAGTTGGCGAATAAAAAATATCATGTTGCCAGTCGTCTTCCTTTCGTACAGTAAATGTAGCTTCTCCTACAATGCTTTTGCAAAACTCTTCATGGACACGTGGTGAAATACCGAATCGTCCAACCATTGACGAATGAATCCAACAGCCTTCTGATCCAGTCATTTTCAGTCATCAGCAGTTTTGTCTGATGGCTTAACGTTGTCGCCCTCCAACGGACCATGCAAGTCCTTACACCAGATTAGATCCTCCACCCCTGGCTTCTAAATCGTCAAGTTCTCCTGTGAGGGTGATCATACGTATGTTTATCTGCTTTGTAGACATGGTTGCACTTTCCCTCTCGCGAACATGAGAGCTATGATACCACTTGTTGGGAACCCGTGCACGACCCGAACTGGATTCGGCCACGAACACGGATGCGAAAGCAATACCAACCTACCTAAAGATAACGAACCAATCTACTACGAACGCCAAGACAAATTAAATAACGTATATGTTTAGTAACTACGTCACCTGGACAAATTCCAATCTATATAACTCCCGCCAAAAGATACAAAATTGAATAAAAACTATGTTGAACCATTTGCCCGAGTTATGTTTCGATCATTTCGATTCACATGGATAATTATGATACGAATAATCTTGATCACTTTGAATTCAATGGTATTAGTAAAGTGTGATTTTATTTGTTATTGATTATATTAACCATCAACTTATACAGGGCCGGCCCTGAGCTTATGGGGGTCTAAGGCGAACTCCTGAAATGGAACCCCCATACATAATGTAAAAAAAAAACTAAATATAACCAAAAAAATTTGTTGCCACCAATATTTGAAATAAAGACGTCTAGTGTGTAAATCTAACATGATAACCACTATCCCACAACTCTTTTGAATTAAGGGTAGCACATAGTACATATTTGTTCTATTCTAAATATGTCTATATTTGTGTCCCTTTAATTTTCGAGCCCTGGGCGTCTGCCCTGGGCTGGGCCAAGGCCACCCCTAAATTTATATAAGCTTCCACAATTTTCCAGTATTATATTATTGAGTATAACCATACAGGTAGCTTTCTTGGGTCTCGTCCTACATCATATTTGGTATTAAAACCTAGCTTAGAGAGATTTATTTTTATTTAAGTAACACCTTAGACAAAATAAAATAAAATATGAACTGCGAAGACTTGTTATAAAAAGAAGTGATATGTTGGACACTCTCTGTACAGAGAAGTGTGTTAGGCGTTCAATATGACAATTATTGAGTTAGGGTATAGACTGTCAACGATAATTAACAGAACCTAGTAATTCTTCTACACCAGTAGAGTTAAAACTCACACCCTTTGTGTCCCAATCTAATGATTTTGTTGAGACTATCTTACTCCAACATGTTGAGTATGTTGAAGTTTTGTTGTGATTAATGATCATTATATATATTCAGCAGATTCTTAGGAGATTGCGAGGATTAACAATTGGAGAAAAAATGAAATGGTACCAGCTAGACCACTGCATGTACAATAAGAATGGAGAGATCCATGTTGGATCAAGTTGATTAACCTCGATACTCGTGAGTTGGAGCTCCCAGAGATCATCCATGTACTAGACATGGAGTTCATTTTCTCCTCGAGCGTGCTTACACCCAACCATGAGTCTACCACGGTCATTGTTGACTATACAGCTCCACTTACGACACATTCTTCAGAAAGATCATATACTACCGGAGATTCTGGACAAGGAGCTACCTTTGCAGCATGTCATCATCCCACTGTTTGTACTGATGCCTTCATCATGTGTTGCAGTGTCCTATGTCGGTACCACGTACTATTGTGGACGTTGAGTTGAGTTGAGTTTGAGATATTATTTTGTGTTTTGTTGTTGAATCCTAAGTCTACTTTTAACTCTCCCCCGTTTCCTTACTATTGCTTTTTCCTCTGTATGTTCTTCTTCGGTCAATGAATCACAAGCCGTCTACGATTATCCAAAGATCCAGTGCAACCATCCGCAACTAAAATTCTGCACAGCAACCACAAAGGGACAATCGATTGAAAATGCATCTATAAATCTAATCAGAAATCTGCACTTCATCTGCCCGATTGTCTGATCAACATCAGTCCTCACAGAATCCAGAGTTTTGTCCATGTTCGTATCGACGCATCCTTTGGCAAAAGTTCACCCTAAATTCAATTGTTAAATTCTGCATATCTGCTAATGTTCATCTTTAGGTTACTATAATAATTATTGTTCAAATTAAACTTCCACAAACATCTCATAGCCGTTAATTAAAGTTCTCTATCTATATCAATCATCTTAGGTCTTGTCATGCATCAGATTTCTTACCTACCAACTTAGTTTCTGGTAAAAAACAATAGTCTTCCTCATTATTGTATCCATTAACTCTATTTGTTTGCGGTTAGCAGTCCAACGTTCAAAGTGGCTAATCTAACCCTATTCTGTAGAAGTAGCTCCTCAACTCACAGTTTAGATACCTAACACAGTTTAGATACCTAACATAGCATTCACTATTTGTCACAACAATTTAATAGTTATGTCATGTGTTGCTCCGGGGGAACGCCCTAACCTACCCTTGCTCACTTGACATTGCCCTTGAGGTGATACAGATGCAGTGTCAAAGTGACCTCGCTTACTTGTCATTACACCGGGGAGAGAATGATGCAATACATCGCTGCAGAAGTGACATAACAGCATGTATTTCGTAAAAATTCAATTCATAGAAGATTCAACAATGTTTAAGCTGGCAACCGACTACCTAATGTAATACAGACTTCTCAGACTGACCGGTTTGCAAATATAAGATGTGTACACACACAGTGATAAGGGCTATCACATCTTTTTTGATACCCAAATTATCCTTCAAAAATATGTTATAAGAAAACACACAATTTCAATAACCCAAACTCCTTCCTCTCACACAACTTCTTCCTCCTCTTGCAACATCTTTCTCTTTCGAACACAATTATTGGTGGTTTCGAACCCTTATAGGGGTTTGAACACAATTATAGGGATTTCGAACCCTTATTGGGGACGACGAAGGACTGTCAGAATTCTGGCAGTTGTTAGGACTGCCAGAATCCTGGCAGTCCTAAGACAAGGAGAGAGTGGCAGTTATTATCACTAATGGACTGTAGCGACCTGAAGACCATGGGTATGCTCGCTGGTACCACGATATCATTAGGCGTGTCACAATAGACCTAATCTTGCCCGAAGACAGGTGGGTATGGGTTGATACAACGAGTGGCCATTTTGATTGCACGATAGCATACAATCAAATTCAAGTGGAGCATGATAAGTGGGAGCTGGCAGAGGTTGTATGGACTAAAGAAAGTGCAAAGAAGTTCCAGTTGTGTTTGTATCGGTTACTGATAGATAGACTGCTGACACGAGATAGACTAGCTCGTTTTGGCATTCAGATTGGAGACCAAAGTTGTGTGATGTGTGGACAGGATAATGAGACCTTGACACATATTCTTCATATGCCCGTTGACGTCTCCAATATAGAGAGCGCAGGAGGAAAAGTTGCACTTGCATACAAGTAGTGATCAAAATATGGATACAATGATTCAAGAAATCATGTCATCAAAGCATAGAGGAGCCACATGGTATCGAGAAGCTCGCATCAAACTTGCAGCTATAGTATGGCACATTTGGAGAGAGAAGAACAACCGCATTTTTGAATGCATAAGAATTCACAGAATTGAATTTCTTAAATTGAAAGTGATGTACAATGTTTGGGGTCTGTTGGGGGGAGCCAGGCTTAACGTCTTGAGTTGTAAGTTGTTCTTTTATTAATAAAATTACCGGTTTCAAATATATATATATATATATATATATATATATATATATATTTGTCCGAGGACAACCAAGATTCTGGTAGTCCTGACTATTGTTGGGACAACCATGAGTTTTGAACCCCATTATAGGGGTTTGGAAGCTTTAGAAATCACGACAGTCGGATTGGGGACGACGAAAGACTGTCAGGATTCTTGCAGACCTAATTATTGTAGGACTGCCAGGATTCTCGCAGTCCTGACTGTTGTTAGGACTGTCATGATACTGACAGACCTAAGAGAGTTATTATCTTGTCTTAGGACTGCCAAGTTTATAGCAATCCTAACAACAGTCATTCGTCATCCCCAACCCGACTGTTACGATTTCTAAAGCTTCTAGACCCCTATAATGGGGTTTGAAACCAGCGATAATAGTGTTCGAAAGAGGAAGATGTTGCAAGAGGATAAAGTTGTGTGAGAGGAAAAGAAATTTGGGTGTTCGAAATGGTGTGTTGTACCCTAACAAATTGTGTGTTGCCCCCTACCACTTTGATAACTTAAAGAGTAATGTCCCCTGTCATGTTATAGACCCTATCACTTTTGGTGCTTCCCTCAGTAATTTCCTAAATAAATCAATGTTCAAATACAATAATAAAATGTGGAATCAAAATTTATGAAGGCTAGATATAGCTTGAAGTTATTAAAAGCTTGTAAACATTCAAAAGTACATGTCAGATTTCAGATAAATGTTCGATACAGCTAAAGCACAAAGGCAGGAGGCTCCTGCAACTAATCTAACAACATCAACTAATTCTAGTGACAGGTCCTTTCAATCCTTTTAAAGAAGTATGAAACATAGGCACATCATTTGGCTTCTGCTCGTTCTTACAAATTAAATAAGAAAAGCAAAAAGCTTTACACTTACGAGGAGTTATCAAGACTGACAAGCATGTCACCAGGATCGTTCTTTTCAGCTTTTATACCTAAATGAACATAATCCATTATGAGGAAAACCTAAGGGAAAATTTAACAGCCATTTCATGTAACTTTTTTGTATAAGGATATATATTCTCAAAATCCACACATGCTAAACCAGCTCAGCCATATTCTCATTCATAAATACTACTTACCATCTGAGGAAGACTCAGGAATGTATTTCGCAAGCCGATATTTCTAGACACACAAAAGAAATGGGATCAGGAAAAACGAAAAGAAACAAACAAATCGAGATGGAGAATGACAAGCATCCGAAAGCCAACTACCTGCAAGTGACTTTTCACATGGTATATAGTTAGACCTTGAACACCCATGACTCTAAGTACACCTTTAGGGGTAGCTCCTGTCACCGGAGTAAAGCTATCTTAAAATTGCATTATTATTAAAAGAATAAAACATAACATGTAAGATTTGCAGACAATCACATGTTCATAAAAAAAATATCAGGCAGCTGATAAATATTTTTACTAAAAAAAATCCTTAAATGAATTAAAGTCTTCTTTCACACAGTTTAATTTAAAATCCTTAAAGTTCTGAGACACCCACATAATTATGCATATTTCTACAATCAGCCCAGAATGGAAGTGATAGTGACGACGATATAGTTGATTTTTTTAAGTAACAGCAAAGGTCCAACCCTTAAAAGTTTGGCCCTCCATTCTTGTCTTCTTCCTAGCTTGGACCAAAGTCCAAACTCTTTGTTAATTCCTGGTGTTGACAGTGTTGTCATGTCTATCTTAGAGCCCTAGGGCTGCAGGCTCTACATGAATAGATGGATCTGCAATGGTTAGTGATGGCCTGGATATCCTGGAATCCCTAACGGGTGTTGGAGCTTGGAGCAGTGATGACACGTCTTGGAACCCAAGTTCTGCAGAGTGCCCTCTATGTCTGGTTTATGTTGAAATTTTTATATGCAGAGGAGAGAAATAAACTAAATCTACTATATAAAATAACTTAACAGTAGCTCTACAAAAGCTCACGGCCAGTCCAAAATTTTATTTCTCTCACCTCACAAAACAACTACTAGTCTACTACTACAGTCCTATATTTACACAACATATGTCAACCGACCGACCTACGTAAGCTTGCACTGACTTGCTATTTCCATATATGTCAGCAGACATAATAGGAAGCATAATATTTTAGAAGATTATATTAACTAACTAATTAGGACTCTAAAAGAATTCGAATTTGGAATTATTTTTTCAATAATTCTGCAGAGTGCCCTCCATGTCTGCTCTGACCTACAAAGTCTGTAAAGTCTTTATGAATGGTCTGGGTTTCCTTATAAACCCTAGATCTTGGACACAATCCCTAAAGGTGTTCCCATCTGGGTCGTCAAGATCTGTGTGGAAGCCCTCATGCATAGGCATCTTCCCCTCCCTATGGCCTTGTACATCAGTTTCTAGGGTTTCCTTGGAAACCCTAGTACAGACGAAGTTGCCAGTTTACATATATTAAGTACCACCGTCGTACCCGTATCGTGTTTTTAGAAATTGTCGTACCGAGTATATACCGTACCTGGTATTCTTACACGTACTCGTGCTTCATAGGAGTGAATTGATAACCAGATTTATTTTCTTCAAGTATCACAAACCATATATAACAGTTAGGGTAAATTTTCAGACAATACCGAAAATGGATCTCTACAAGTTACAGGCACAAAATACAGTATACACCGAGAAAAGTTTTGATACAAATCAAGTATACCCCTCAATAATTTTCTTTTTCCACTTCGCTCATCGGACTCGCTTCGCTTCAGAAAGGTCTTGAATGGTTGGTGAACTTAACCAACTTGCGACAGACATTCTCAAGTTAGGATTCATGACATCCCCAAACTGTCAAACTGGAATTTGATCATCACTGAAAATTCTAGTTGGACTTTGAAAGCCGAAAATTGTCAATCTGGAATTCCATTCAGTACCCCCTACAAATTCAATTTCACTCCAAAAACTCAACTTTGAGGCAGAATTTAACCAGAAATCTGATTCTAATGATATCGAAGACAAGTATGGCTGCAGTATTTATATTATGTGTTATTAAGTGATCCGATTTGCAAGTTGACGAGAAAAACACTAGTCCATGTTCCTGTAACTTTTCATCTTATACCTTTCTCTCAGTACTTTCATATTTTTGATAGATAAGACACTATCACAAGAGTTGCCAACTATACATGGAAATTGAAACATTTATGCTATTGTATAAATTATCAAAGAACATATATTCTGACATCTGAGCTAGTTTGGGCATTTGCACCAAATTAGGACATCAAATTTTCCTGTTATGAAATTCACATTACCTACTACCTTAGTGAAGTTTGGATATTCGGTCCCCACCATACTTGCAGATGCAATAGAAAGACAAAATCTCTGGAACACTAGATCTCACAACGAACCACAATCGACAACAAATAACCGACGAAGATCTGTAGAAACAGATTTGGGCATCTATGGAAGAATCATATTCGCAGAAGCGGAACGTTGCATGTATCTATGAGTTGTACGAATTATTGTTTAATACAAGCAAAATGGTAGGCATGTGAATGAATATCTGGCTTCAAATAAGACTTTGTAGAAGGAACTGCTACAATATCATCTTGTTACTACTGATGTGAAAGAAACACAGCGACAGAAGGAAGAGTTTCATGTTTCACTTATCTTAGTCGACTTGGATCTGCACTCGAACCTTATAAAGCTCAGATCCTTGCTGGAGAGCAATTACCTATGGTAGGATATACTTTCTTCCATCTCAATCGTTCATTTCTATGACAGAGTTCTGTGGTGTCGAGTACTGACTCTTCTGTCCTAGTTACTAGTGCTGCTAGTCGTGACGGTGGACGTGGCAGTAGAAATGGTGGTAGTAGATTAGGTCGAGGAGGAGGTCGTGGTGGTAGAGACAATAGTCGCGGTGGTGGTTGTGGTGGTGGTGGTCATGGTCAACCACGGAAGTGTAACTATTGTAAAATGCTCGGTCACATCAAAAACCATTGTTGGGACAAGTGGGGTAAACCAGAATATGCACATCAAATGCATGATGAAAATATGCAGTCTCAGGTCACCACTTCTACTCCCAAAGATGATACTTCATGTTTCAATCAGACTTCAACGTCTGATACCTCATCTCCATTTGAACAGATCTTTCAGAAGTTGAACGTCCTTGCTAGTACCACCTCCCAACCTACTGCGATCATGGCACATATAGGTAATCCCGTTTTTGTGGCAACCCAGTCACCATCCCCCTCTTGGGTCATCGACTCAGGAGCAAGTTCTCACGTCTGGTATAACTTCTCTTTCACAATCGTAGTCCCATGAAACCCTAGGTTGCATCTCATGTCTAATTATATTGATATGCAATACACCCGCAATTACTATTATACCCTCATAAGATAAATAACAAAATAACTCTAACAACCTTCAAGTCATAATATGACTTCTTGATTATAAACAGTTGATACAGAAAGTAGGGTTTACTAGTGCACCTTCTTTGTATTTAACAACCATATTACGTAAATATGTGTCACAAATATGACCGTCAAAAGGTCGCATTCGGGTTGGATCTATGTAAAATGCGGATCCAGCCCTATAATTTTTTGGATTCCAGAATTGTACATGAAATCCGACCCAAAGAATATTTGGGTTTTGGCTTTAAGATCCGGACCTGACCCAATGTAAGAAAAAAAAATGACACTTCATTAATGTATATGGTAGGAGTCGAACTACAAAACTCAGGAATTAAACACCCCAATTTTACAACTGACCAGAAAGTCAAAGACTCAACTGTGATCAAGTTTAAATAAGAAATATTATCTTAACCCGAACCATACCCAATTTTTTTCAGGTTTCACAGGCTTTACCTGAACCCCGACCAGTTTGGGCTTGAAAATTTACATCCAAACACAATTTAAGCCCAAATTTGTGTCGGGTTATCGGTTACCATTGACAGGCCTAGTCATAAATAATGTTCATTTCTGTTTTTACTTGGTTTTTGTTTAAATGAATGTGCATTTAGCATTTGTTGCATGCAGCACTCTTGGTAGTATAAATAGAAGGCATCTTTATTTCAATACTTGGAATATAAAAAAAAAGGCAACCTTGTATAGTTGTTCTATTTTTCTGACAAAAAAGACATGAAGTCAGCATAAAGATAACAATGATCATTTCTGCAATCCTTTCCAGGAGATATGTGGATTCATAAACAAACGCAGTAATCCATATTTAGAAGCTCCTACTTAAACTCTAGTATGAGGTTGATACAGATTACTCACTGTCTGGTCCGCCAAGTTGTGTCACAGCATCTACAAAACGTTCATGAAGCTCATGTGTCCATCTTAAGCGTTGCCTTGATACCAAGCTAGGATTATTAGGATTGTTAACCCCACTGTTGGAGCCCATTGTGTTGCCTCCCAATTCTAATTATGGATCCCACACTTTAGTGAATTGGCATGACTTGTCGTTCAAAAATGGAAATAGGTTTTGGTTGATGCATTTGTCATATCTGTGAAAACAATAAGGAGACATTATCAGTTAGGCATCAGGAAACCTAGGATCATGTAGAAAATCATGGTGAAAACCTTAAAACTGTCATTCATTAATTTCAACAGGGAAAATAACAATGCAGATAAATAAAGGATGACATGTTAAAGATGTCATATCCAACTAGAAAGCATAACAATACTGTGTTACCTATCTTTCACCATAAATGTGAGCTAATAAATACAATATAACCATCTCAAATCCATAGCCAAGTACTGACAATAGTATCATGAGGACATGTGATGTTTAATGATCACTAAATACAAGGGGAGAAAGGTGTAATTAGTAGGATGGCTCATTCTGCCTGTATTTTTCATACTCTATTGCAATAGACATACCATATCATCAGGTAAAAGAGATAAAAATGGTGGGAATAAATCAGGTTTCAGAAACAGTATTGGTCGCTGCAGGTGCTGATCATTAAGTTGGTGGTAGTCAGCTTGGTGTGGGTGGTGTTAACCTAGCTGGTCCTAGTACTTCTGTCGGCATTAAGCATGCTGATTATAGTGAACTTGTCCCAGTGTCTTCTGTCGAAGATTGTGTTCACAGACCTGGTAAGGATCCTGCACTCTCTCCTGCTGATTCTAATTTTTTTACTAGGTCGAATTGAATCAAGAAAAGTTGAATTATGGGCATAATAATTTGAGAGGAATCACTGGAAGGTGGGTGGGGAGGGATGTTAATAGTAATCTCATCGATACAGAGGTTATTCAATGTATTATTGTTAATGGCCTGGATAATATGTCTTCTAATCCGGTAGGTGGGTTAAAAATCAAATAATTTGATTACCTACTGCAGTAATAATAGGGTGGTGGAGAATTTACTGCCTTCTGTTGGGGAATGTCAGCTATTGAATCATGATCTACTTCCAATTTAGGTTTTCTAGTGGTTTTACTAAATATTCTGAAATGTCTTGAGGTAGGCTGTGTGAAGCCCGATATTATACGTCTTTGCTTCAGCTTAAGGCCGAAATGGAGGTGAATGATGTACCTGCTTATCTTGAAGTGCATTGTGATGAAAATGTATTGAATACCTGGAAGAGGATGTCCAAGTGGAGACCCAAATGCACATCCTCTATATAAAGTTCCATCGGCAGTCAGCTACAATTCAGGGACACTAATAATATAGACGACAATGCACCAATTGGCATGTCCTACTATCTTTTCAAATGTACAGATGCCGAATATGACACGACAAGGACAGCACCAATTATGGGTGTATTCATGCTTCTTTGGAAGTCGCAGATGCTTTTATGAATCATGGAGGTATTCTTACTCCATAGAAGAGAATGAGTTACATATAAGCATGTAGCTATTGTAAAAAGCTATCGTGTTTTCCGTCTATCTCGATCTCGATATATATATATATATATATATATATATATATACTATCCGGCACCACTATCATCCCGGAGTGTCAGGGTCGGACTCGCTCTCGCTGCACACTGATCCTCAATTTTGATCTTAAGTGTGGAATAAGTTGATCTTATATCTAGTTGGCATATAGCATTGGTTGAATGAGTTTAGCAAATGAATATTTTTCCTTGTTATGCATATATTTGATGGACTAAGGTGTACATAAGATCGACAGACGTCTACTGGAATCTAGTTGTATGGACTATAGGTGGATTGAATGGTAGTATTGGTGCTATCCATAACTTGGTTAGGTAACCCTGAGCTTCGCATTAAGGGATATTAGTTAAACTCGGCCTAGCAAATGTTGGAATTTCTTGTGATTGATTTATAAATTTGGAGTGGCAAACTTTATGGATTTAGAGAATTTTTTAGTCGGATTATTAAGTCTATAATTTGGCTTGAATGTATTTGTAAGATAGAAACAATTGGTGACTGCGATGATTGCCTTGATATGTTGACTGCTTTTATATTGATCTTGACTATACAAGTAAATTGGATGCATAGAAATTGGCAATTGAGATGAACATCTTGTGATTGGCAAGTGAGATTTACGACTTGGAATTGGTGATTGAGATTTATGACTTAATGATTTGGTAGAATTTATTGTATGGATTTAGGATTTGGACTATAAGAGATTTTGGGATTGGTTTATCGATTATGATGTAGTCAAGGATGATTGTTAGTGTGTACTTATCCTAGGAAGGACTGCTAGATAGACTTCCTCCCTTGAATTTTTAATATTGATTATGTTAGTGGGTTGGCCCTTGTTGGGTTTCTAGTTGTTTTGAGATAGAAGTGTTTCCTCCGGTTTAGGTTAGAATTCCTTAGATTGTTGGGTAAGGTTTGACCTTAGAACATGGAATGGGTGTAGGGATTTCTGGTTGTCCTTTGGAGATGAGTTATCATAATGTTTAAGTGTGCATGATGAACTAGCTAGCCTTAATAGTTAGGTAGACATCCTAATGTTGAGAGTTAGAGATCGATAGGATGACCTTAAGAAGAGTTTTTAGAGGTAGATTGCGATATGTTTAGAAGTAAGATTATGGCTATTAGGAGATAAGCATACAAGGTATTTAGTTACTAGGAATTTGATGGATTGTTGCGATTGAAATAACAAGATTGTATTCAAGTTTAGTGGCCCTATTAGTTATTATTAGATGGTCTTAGTTGATTATACTAAAGTTGAGGCGATGGATAAAATTTAACTCGGCCTTTTGGGAATTAATTGATTATGACTTGATATTTGTCTAAAAATTTTGTAGATTGATTTTCATCGGTTGGATTATGACATTGTTGGAACTAAATTGTTGGAACTAACTTTAAATTATAGATGGATTCTCTAGAATTTGAAGCAAGATTAAAATTGAGATAGTGATTTTATCGAAAAGAGTACGATTGATGTATGGATAGTAAAGAGATTCAATTTGATTAAGCTGATTTCTTGGACTGAGGATTGGGAGATAGAACGTGAATTCATTCAATGGTAAATTCGAAGATAGTAGAATTCTTCTAGAACTAAGCATGGATGTATAATTGTGATGGGAACTTTGACGCGGTCAGATTTGACAATTTGGTGGATGATTGTATTTGATATCTTTATAAAGATTTGGATTGTGTAAGGTGTAACAATTGGAATTTGAGTGGAAATATCGGTTGGTTTTGGCCGCAAGTGTATTGATATTAGTTGGTTAAGTCTAGACACTGGAATAAGTTTCTAAAAATATTTATAAGGGTGAGATGGATTGATATTGATGGATAATTGCAATATGGATGCTCCATGGAAATTGGATCTAGTTGATTTTTGTTGTCATTTTGATTCAGAATAGAATTGTATATTGCTTGACTAGATTTGTCTTAGTCTGGATTTATTTTCCGGATGCTTATGTCTGCAACTTAGGTTTGCTAGTGATATCTTGCCTAGCGAGTTTTAGAAGTTTAGTTATGTGCAAGGTATGCTATTGATGGAGGTAGAGGATGTTGGTGAAGTTTGGAAATTATTGTATCAAATTTGGTAGAATAAGTTATTCAATGAATTTGGTTAAAGCGTGAGTGAACTTGTATTTATTGAGAAATGATAGAAAGTTATGCAAGGCATGATTCAAGTTGGACAAGGAAGATATTTCGTGGAGTTCATCTATTTGAGTATTTTTGTGCAGCTATGGATTGGAAGAGTATGCGTAGGCAAATGAGGAGAGAATTACTTCAAGTGTGTGCTGAAGGTTTTGCTCAAGTATTGATCAGAAATGAAAGATGTTTCGTGAATGTTTTGGACCTTGATCGGCATGTTTAGTCGTATAATCATAATGGGAGTATGGGAGTTTGAATCAAAGATCGAATAAGGAGTTTCTTCTTTGGTATGTTGAAGCTGCTAGAGAAGCGTATTCTTTCAAGTTTCGAGAACGAAACTTTTTCTAAATGATATATTATGTAATATTTCGTACCGTTCAGTGCATTGGACAGGTTTGTTGGCTCGAAGGACCTGGTTGGACTTGGATTCATGCGAAAAAATCATGTAGAGATTAATGTGATCAGTGTAATACCTCACTCCAGAAGGAGGCATTATGTTGGATTCTTGGTTTGAATCGACTGGTTGATTTTGAGTTGTGAGAAATTACAAAATTTTAGCAGTGATGTAGACTTTCTTAATTTAGTCGGATTGGATGGTTTATGGAGCAAGGCTCACTTGTATGGTTATACCAATTAAGAAAATCGTGCATCACATCAAGTTGTCTCATTGAGGAATCGTTTTGTATCTGCTTGGTCGGGATAGAAGACTAATTTTCGTGGTGGGTGGTTTTGATCACTCTCATTTACCTTCACTTAATAAAAAAAATTACTAGTCTTTGTTTCTACATACCATGAGATAAAAGAAAGTAATCTTATTATTGTTAACTTGCTGTATAGAAATGTGGATTATGGTATTGTTGTTATAAATATGTGGAATCTTGTACAATTATTATGTTATCATGTGGAATATTGTGTTGTTGTGGACAGGTGGAATATTGTACGGTTGTTGCAAGGAGATAGTAGTGTGGAGAAAGATTTGGGACCGTCAAGTCGCTAAGGTAGAAATTCCTGGATTAGAAAGCGGTATGAATGTGGTGTGGTACCCGAAAACTATGTTGGATGTGGTGCAGTACCACAGAATATTTGGAACCAATGTATCGCCAAGCGGAACATCGAATGGAAAGTTGGTTATCGCAAGAATAACTGATGTACGAGTAGAGATGTATATTACTTTATGTTTCTATACTATAAATATGTGTTATAGTTAAATTATCACGCATTTGAATGGTAATGGACAACTTGTGCACAAGGTTTAATTTTCTCGAACGGTGTCAGGGGACTTGTAACCGGTTCGGCGTAAGAGGAAACAAGAATAGTTGTGGTGGCGTACTATCATAGGGTGATTCAGAAACTTTAGGGGCTCACTATTCGTGTTCAAAGAATCGTTATCTAACCAAAAACTATAGTCTAGGATAGTTTGCGGTGCCAATGACCGTCGTATATTTAAGTTGCACGATAATGTCAATATGTTTGCAACAATATCAAATTGTTTGTAGGGACGAACTTAAGACATTCATATTTTATGAAGGCTAAAAATTGATGCAGGAACACAGTTGTGACACATTTATATATTATTAATAATAATATGGCTGGTAGGAAAGGATGGTAGTCTTAGGTAAAATTCACTCTATCAAGGGACACATGTATGCTTTTTATATATATATATATATATATATATATATATATATATGCTTATGAATTGTTAACTAATCACAAGACAAGAATACAAATACCATATAATAATGTTACTTGTTCTCACCTGATTACCGTATTGATTTAGTCGAGTCGGCTAGAGACCGCTCACCAGTGCATCCCTCAATGTGCTGACCCCCTCCTCCAGAGGTACGGGGAGTCGCTTGGATGTGCTGAGGCGTTGGAGCTCGTTTGGAAAGATTTAAGTTGTTCGACTGGAGATGTTATTCTTTTGTATACAAATGACATAATGTATGAAATATCGTCGATTGTATTTGTTTCATGAGTTTGAAGCCTTGTGGCATCGTTCATTGTAATAAATATTTTGTCTGTAATCGAGTTGTTATTTTTGCCAAAGAGTCATAATTCTACTACAAATTATCAATAAAGGAAATTATTTTTCATATATCTTATGTCTATCAACTTTTCTGTTTATTTTTCGCTACAATGACTTTGTTTCTGAAATATTTTATCGATCGTGATTGTTCTTGCATTATACAAGTACAATTTTGACTTATACGACATCACGCCCATTGACGACTTTAGGTTCTGTAGAACCGAGATGTGACACCTATAGGCCTGAAGGGGCCGTTCGGTTCGATTCAATTTAGTTCGAGTCTAAGTCCGAGCAATGGCTTTAGGGCACAAAGCGGCACTTTGTTGAGCCCTTTGTGCACGTCAACATTCGTAGCTTAGATGGCGCCCACTAGTAACACACGATCGCATCCTATTTACGTGGTACCATAAGTTGGACTAGTTGGTAGTTACATGGGAGTCTATAGGTCATGGGGTTACAAGGTGAGCTAAATAATTATCAGTTAGAGACTTCTAATTCTAAGTAATACACTTAAATACACTAGTTAATATGTAGTTGAATGCACTAGTTTTATGAGCCATATAAACAGACTCATAACTAACGATACTTGGTTTCTCTATAAGAGGTGCTATAATTCAATTTGAGAGAGAAAAATAGAACTATATAGCTCCAGAAGTTCATCCTTGAACTTGATGGTTTCCTGGAAACAATCGACTAGAGGGTCGAATTAATTTGAGCACATGTGATTTTGATCACCCCAACGTTTGACCACTTCCCCATTTCAATTATTTATTTTTTTGTATTGTAACAGGTGTGTATTGTGGCCCATGTGCCACATCACACAAATCTCTCTTTTCCCATAAGTTATGATGTTTTAAAATAACAATCCTTCAAAATTAAGATTTGTGCCTTTTGACAAGTAACTCTTGATGGATAGAGATAATATAAAGAGTTAAAATTTAATTTGTCTCGTACATTAGTATGTAAAATTTTATCAACACGAGAGTCAAGTTTGGCAGAGAAGAAAACCCTTGATTTCTACCATTTTCCTATCAAATCTATCTGAAAACTATGACGGGAGAAAAGTTCATATTTCTTCCGCATTAATTCTTCCATTTATTGCTAATATATTTCAGTTTTCTCAAATTATTACAACAGTAACCATCCGTAGCAATCAGTGTAGTAGTAATTAATAGATCTCTAACTACGACGACAAAGGGTTTGCCATCCATTTGTGAGAAAAGATGTGAATTGAAACCCTAAGCATAACTTTGATGCATTTGCAACATATACTATTTTTATTAGCAGTTTGGTACTTTGAATTTCAAACAACTTTTATTTTTCTGTGCAGAATTGCCTTAAACTAGTGACAGCCAGGCCTATCACCCAGGGGGGCCGCTGGCAAGCAGTAGGTTTCCAACATTTTTTTTTGGGTGTTGCTAAAATAGTATAGCACCAGAATTCAAACCACATTTGCTAACATTTGCTAAAATAGAAGTCCATCTAGAACTATAATTTTCCAACAAAAAACAAAATTAACCACCCAATTGCAAGCAAAAATCCTACGAATGATATAACCCGATGAAAATTAGGAAAAAGTACAACTTCAGAACTACTTACTTTCAAAAAGTACAAGTAAAAATAAACTTTGCACCAAATTAGGAGAGTACCAGTCGAGGCTCAGAGATAAAGCTTTAAACTCATAGAAAGTGAAGCCGCATCCAAAGTCCAACCAAAAATCTGCAGGTAAAACAGAGGCAGCCAACAACAACAGCTTGTAAGTAGTCTGTAAGAGAGAATCTCATAGCCCTTACTCAAGATAACATAGGCAGCTTGTAAGTAGTTTATGCTATTATAAGGTGATACAAGTAACAATAACAGATGAACTGGTTGTTACCCAAAGAGTAATTATTTGGAGAGCTTAAAACCAGATTTTTTGTGAGTGGACAGAGTTCCTGACTTGCAGCCTCTATAAAAAAAAATCATCTTTCATCTTTTGAGTGAAATAAGCAAAGCACTTCCCTTACACTAGTCTCACTTTTAAATATGCTGTTTCCAGGGAAGTGCCTCATTTAATCTTGAAATCTATCCAATTTTCCTTGTTATTATTCAAATGTGTCGAAGTTCTCAGTAATACCTAGGAATGTATCTTTCTAGTTTGAAAAATGTTCTGGTAGCTCATATAGTTTCCAACAGAACATGGAACCATAGGAAAAGTCTCAAGAAAGGGCGATGCATATAGCTTTGTTCGTTTTATGTTGGAAAGTTACTACGAAAAAGGAAGAAGCCCACAGATATGTTTCAGTGAAGAATTAAATAGAGGCAGCCAAAACAGAAGCATCCAAAAGATCTGCAGGTAAAACAGAGGCAGCCAACAACAGCAACTTGTAAGTAGTTTGTAAGAGAGAATCTCATAGCTCTTACTCAAGATAACATAGGCAGCTTGTAAGTAGTTTATGCTATTAATGATATAAACCTGCTAATAAAAAAAGAAGAGATGATATCAACACTTAATGATATAATATAACTACATAGATGAAGTAACCTGTTAATCAAGATGACGAAACCTAAACCTGAGAATGCTCTTCCAAACCATCCTTATTAAATATTAGAGATATATGACAAACAAACACATGTTGTAGCTAGCATTAACTCTTTGTGAAGGTTTTGCTTCAGTAGATACATAATTCTTTCTTCTCCGGGAACCTGCAATGGTGACCAAATTCCCATCATTAACTCTCTTCCAGCTTCTCAATCCCTCAGGTGTAAATGCAGGGTAACGGACCTTCTTGTTTTCAAAAAGAAAACACAGAAAGCAAAATGATGCATCCTTTGAAGGAGAGTACTCTAACCATGGAAATTGCTTAAACCAAGAGCGCTTTGAAATCGACGATATTGTTGTCCTGATTCGGTTCGTGGGTACACAAGAAAATTAGGTTGATATGGCCCCATTTTTATATAAGCTCGTCTGATTTCATCTCTTTGGTTGACAGGATGTTGCCATATCGGAAAACGGATCACGTTCAAGAGAACTAACATCAATTTAAACTCTTTGAGATTTGGAAGGATGTTGTTGGTCGATACTATCTGGGATGTCAATAATGCTTCTCTAGGCCCCTAACTTGTTGATGTAGATTCTCTCGGTTTAAAGAACGAAAAAAATAGTTTTTCCTCGAGTGATTTAGTGAACACCAGCACATATAAAATTTGGACATAAGAAAAAAAAAAAACCAATCAGACAGACAATACACGTCTACAAGTTTATGTTTACAAGAAGTCTACAAGTTTCTGTTTACAAGAAGAAGGAGGACGACTTTCACCTTGGGTTCGGGGAGCGCGGTCGACTTCCCAGGAGGCGGGGACGTCGAGAGGAGAGGAGCGGAACCGATGAGATTTTTTTACGATTTTTTACAGCTGCTGCAGAAATTGGAAAAAGGAAGGGGAAAAATTCATGAATTTTCAAATCAAACATGTATGATGTAATCAAAGAAAATCCTCAAGAAAGCCAAAAAAACGTAGCTGAAGTAGAGAATGTACTTCTCCGTCGACCGTAGGGGCGGAGGTCCGAGGACGGGCTGAAGTTATCCCGGGCTTGAAGCCTTGAAACGTACTTGGAAGCAGGGGAGGAAGAACTCTAATAGCTTCGAAGAAGTAGAAGAAGAAGAAGTATGGAAGAAGTAGACAAGTGCTTGGAAGCAGCCAAGCAGGGGGCGGAGCCGCGGAATAAGCTTTGTTTTGTTTTCCGAGAAGAGAGAACCCTAGCTAGTCTTGTGACTCTGGTGTAAGGTCGGCTATTCTTCTGTGGGAAACCTATTGGGCTGGGAGCCCGGGCTACAGCCTGGGGCAGCCCAGCCCAACCCAGCCCATCCTCCGCCCCTGAGTGACATGTTAGACTATCCTAAAAATATTACAGAATAGCAACTTGTAAATTCTTGAAAGTCGAACGCATTTAAACGGACAGTTAACAAAACGGCAGTGAACGCTCATAAATTACTATACTAATTTCAGAAACTATAGAGATAAGAAATCTAAGATCCCATTAAAATATATGAAGAAGTACTGAGAAATAAGCAAGAAAACCAAAAAAAATACCGCAAAATCTCATGAAAATTGAATTAAGTAGTTAATGACAGAGGGAATGGAGAGATACCCAGATCAGAAATTGAAGATTTCGATGGGAAGAAGCTCTTATAAGAGATGAGTAGCTGTTGATTTAGGCAGTGGGAAGGAGCAGAGCAGAAATACGTAAATGTGACAAAATTTTAGTAAATAGCAAACATATAATTGTTTAGTGGAGGGAAATGGAGAGATTTAGTACAGAGAGATTTCTTCGTCGGGATTGCACGAAAATATAGATAGGAGAGAGAGAGAGAGAAGCTGCCCGCAAGTAGGATAGAGGGTCTGCCTGTGACACGCCATGGTAACCTACTCTCTGACCAAAATATTTTGTTACTCCACCTGAGCCGTTCCGGATATTGGTCATTTAATTGGGTCAGATTTTGATAAGAGCATCTTCAATCGTTTTGTCCGATTCCTATGTGACATGATGTGCGAATAATACAAAATAATATATTTTATAAATGGTAAGACTATATTTATGAAAGACAATAAAATAGAAAAGTCTTTCCAGTACAAAAGTATTTAGATTATTACTTTTTTCAACTTTCAACACAACTTCTCATTTTCATTCATTTTTTTAATTATTTTTTATTCATAATTGATGGCATGAGGTGAAGACACAACTTCTCATTTTCTTTCACAATGTCTTCTATAATTTTTGTCATATAAGCTTCACATTTTACTTGACAATTGTATTGGAGAAGGATTTTTAAATAAAATTATGTCATTCCATTGTGGCAACAACTTTTTCCCAAAGTCACAATAGGGTTGGAGATGCTCCAAGGATGGGCAATTTTAACTCCAAACCTAATTTACACGACTTGCAAATCTAGTATTCTTGCTTTCAGAATAGTCTCACAATTTATTTCAAAAACTATCTCAAAATTGAACTAGTTTTTCAAAATGACTTTGATAAGATGATGATACCAAAAAATTGTTGGAAAAGAATAAGAGAAGCATCCATTATAAGCATTCCTAAACCCCAACCTTATACGAATAAGTTCAGATAAGTATAAACACTTTTGGGTATAAGAGCATCTCCAACTCTATTGTGAGTTTGGAAAAAAGTTGTTGCCACATAGGAATGCATGTTTTCATTTAAAAAGTCATTCTCCTATGTAAATGTCAAATAAATTATGAAGGTGACATGGCATAATATTGCAAAGATATTGTGAAGTTGGTTGTCTAGTTCTAGACAATGCACTTGACAATGACTTTACCTTCACATCATCAATTAAGAATAAAAATATTCATAAAAAAATAAGAAGAGGAGAAGTCGTCTTGGAAGTTAGAAAAATATTTTTTTTTATTGTCTTCTTAATACTTTTGTATTGGAGAAGGCTATTCTACCTCATTGTCTTTTCTGATTATAATCTTGCCACCTATGAAAGATATTGTCTTGTGTCTCATGCCACCTAAGAATTACAATATATAACACAACAATAGGGTTGGAGATGCTTTAAAGAGTTTGGTCCATCTAATATGATTAATAGATAGTAATTGTTCGGATCGAGGTAGTAAGTTGTTTAGCATATCATTAATTGTTCAGTAGACGAATCGACATCAACCATCAACCTCATGTCAAAGAATAAATGGTTATAACTTGATTTGGGTGTTAGCAGCAGTAATTTAAGTCATTTTTCTCACTTAAATAAAATTATAAATTCCAATAAGAATCTATATATCGAAGGTAAAATAGATGTAATGGAAAGATTTACCTGTGAAGCATGTTTGATACAAAATTCTCTCACAATCTTCTTGAACACGGTCATAGAGGATTTTACTAGAGAAACCTCATTGGTATCCACACTACAAGCGGGTCTTCTGTGTCAAAAAGAAAAGAGAGAAGAGTAAGGTGGAAAACATGGATAGTTGTAGGGATTATGGTTTCTTTATATGAGAAGCCCCCACATAAAAGAATTTGGTTTC